>JACBWW010000015.1:429496-513828 GCA_020086605.1 Lanius collurio
CAGTGGAACAAAAATATTAAAAAAAAAAAAGGTACTTATTTTTCCTCTTGTATTCACCATGCTGTCTATGAAAAAAAAAAAATCACTGAGGCCTCTTCCAATTTTGATTTTTCTGGGAATAAATAGGAAGATGTATTGAACTCAGTAAGTGTCCAATAGGTCCTTGTGTCAGAACTATTCTGCTTTTGCTATAGCAAATTCCTCTACCAATTCTTTTAGGCAGAACAACTTCTCTAGATGACAAAAAGCATCAGCCATCCTTTGAGATAAATCTTCTCTTTGACATGTGTGACATTGGGAAGCTGAGTAATATTGTTAGCATTCAAGCTTACTCTGTTCAAGTCATCGTGTCTTGCTAAATATTTAGACCTTTCTGCTCAAGATATTTTTTTTTAAACATCAATGCCATATTTATTTTGCCATTTCAAAAACCTGTGGATGTGTTTCATATTAATGTGCATGTTCAAAGCAAAATTAATCTTTACCTCAGTAAAAAATCCATAGTTTTTTCTTGTTCTAGGATTACATTCTGAAAGAAGAGGCTCACAGTTGTAATATAGTGGATTTCATACTCCTAAGATAAATGACAAAATGAAATATCATCTCCTTTTCTGATTCTTCTGTCTAGATGCATTCTGTATAGTGGGCAGTAGGGAATTATGAGATTAGAATTCCACTGAGGTCTTCTGCTGACATCATCAGCCATACAACCGAGGCTCAAGTGGTTTACACTGCCATTAGAATCCTAAGATAGAAATGTAAAATTACATAATTCATGGTGTGCCTGTTTGTTTTATATAAAAATACGCTGTCTGAGTTCTTGATTCAGTTCTCAATCCCACTGAGACCACCTGTCCTTTTCCCAAAACAGCTTCCTGACAGCACAATTGAAACAACATTTTGTTATAAAATAAACAGTGTTTTTTTAATTGAAATAAAAGACTGAGCATTTCTTGAGAAGGGAATATAAAAGTTTTTAATTTCTATGTCAGTAGAGATAAAAAAGATAAATTTGGGTTTGAAATACTGTTCTTAAAAACTGGATCAACACATGGGTTACTAAAGCAGTAGAATGTGACAGCTTAGAAGGAAAAAGTGTCTTAGGGGAAAGTATAGATCAAGCTGAACTGCTGCTCTGAAGGATATCTAGTTTAAGAGATTTCGATTATTTGAACACAAGGCAAGATATTTTCTGATTCAACAAACAATGGATCTCAGAAAGAAAATCAAATTTGGGTTTTGTCAAAAAAAGCTCTCAAGATTTGAAATATTTTAAATGGTGAGACATGCTTTTTTGACTATGCAAGCTGGTATTAGAAAGAACCATTCTTCCAACATGGCCTCCAACCTTCTTGACCCAAACTTCTCTATTATAGAAGCTTTAGTGCTAAGTTAATACTAAGGAAAAATTCTTGCTGGCACTTAAGTGAAACTGAAAGTGTGGGTAATCTTAAATACTGATGTTTCTCTTTTTAGGTCTCCATGACAATTGCCACAATTCAGTGGCATCAGGTAGCACAACAGGTTTCACTTTTCTAAGTATTGGATATGATTCTTATGCATATTGGAGCAAGGAAAGGAAGGTATCTGAAAATATGAAGCAATCAAGAGAGAAATGGGCATGAGCTCAGGCAGATGTTCAGATGGGCTATTTAAACAGCATAAGATTATGCAGTGATAATTTAATTACTGTGTAGCCTTCTTCCAATGCTCTTAAAAAGTTGAACAAACAATGCATCACAAATCTCCTATGATCTCATCCTAGTAAAAGACATTTTTCATTAAAAACCAAACAACAGAGTAGCTCACAGCTGTCCCAGAGGCTGCTTCAGTATATCAAATTATTTTTAGAAGGTAACAGAATTTTATACTTTCAAATATGTTGTTCATAATAAGAATCCTTTAGAAATCCATCTTTTAAAGGAAACATATCAACAAACACTGACAGAATAATTTCAAATTCTGAAAAGATACTTTTGTTTAAATCTGTTTTCCTTCTGAAACAGATCTTTGACATATGCTATAGATTCTTCTCTGGTTAAAGTACTGTGCTTAGATTGTTGTGAAATCCATAGCTCCCACTCTCAGCACTGATATGACTCAAAGAAAAGATCAGCAGAGAAAAAACTGAAATAATCTTTTTTTTGAAATGGAACCAGATGATCATTCTCAAGGCAATATTTAAAATAGATGTGTTTACTTCTGATAGGCTTGCATGTCTGATAACAGTAAGCAGATTAAGTATATACAGAAGATCTTTTATGCCTGCTCCCCCTGAGTGAAAAGTATTATGTCTGTAAATCAAAGTCTAAATGCTGGCAAAGGGGACACACTGCATAATCCTATTGAAAGGTCTATATCTTTGAAAAGCATCTTAACATAACAGTAACTTGACTGCTCCTCTAATTCAGCTTCAGAAGCAGACATAGGAGGACATGCTTCCCAATAATAAATCAGTCACAGCTCCTAAAAACCAGGATTTTTTCAAAATCAATTTATTTTTACCACTATTTTTACAAACTACAATATGTGTTTATAAGAAACATTTACATCTGTGAATTCAGATTTTAGCTACAATAAACTTTCAATCTTAAGTGTATAGAGTTATGGTGAAATAAATCTTATATGGTTTGTTTTATTTTAAGACAGGAATTCATATAACCTTCTATCCAGAAAAATTGAATATTAAGCCAAAATCCTCAGGACTTTTGAGCAGAGAGAAAATATTACTTGGAAATATTTATTGGACTTTGTGATCATTTTTTGTGTGTGGATTTGATATTGGATTTTTGTTTGTTTTTCTCATTAAATTGTAAAGATCTGTTCAGATTGGAGGTCTGTAAAAACCACCTACACTAGATTGCTAACATGTCTCCAAATAGAGTTACCAAAGTATCTGGCTATAATGTGTACTCTCTAGTCCCAAAATATGAAAAAAAAATTGATTTTTGACTGATGTTACAGGAACAAGTATGAGCTTAAGAAATTTCTTATTTTATACTCTTAATTTCTTGCTTATTTTGTGAGAAACCATTCAGTAGTAACATATAAAAACCTGTAGAGAAAAGACTGAAGAAGTCTTGAGTTCCAGCAGGGTAGTGGACAGAACTACAAACAGAAAGAACAGAAATAGAGAGGACAGAAGAGAAGAGCTGCAATTTTTGAGGAGGAGAGCAAAAGGCAGAGATCCTAGAAATCTGAGAAATGAGACAGAAGTGCCTCAAAAGAAAGATCTGATTCCAAAGGCTAAGACTGTGTGCCACAGTGTGGGGAGAAACAGGCTCCGACTAGGAACATATCTGGAACAAGGAATAAATGCAGCAGCAAGCTAGAAGCAGCCTGGTTGGGGGCAATAAATTGGAGTAGAAGAGATGTGGCTAGGGACATCAAGACTTTCTGTCCAAAATACATCTGAGCCTTTAGCAAGAGACTGAAATAGGAAAACTAAGGCCTTGAAATTAAAATATATAATGATGAAGGCCAAGTGTAAGAAAACAGGTGAAGATAGAGAAAAGTTTTCAGTAGAGAAAAGTTGGACTGAACAGAATATAAAATAGCAGACACAAGGATTTAGGATCAGTAAAGCACATTCCTTTACAAGAACTAATATGGAATCCAGTCTTTTAATTTAATCTGTGAAATATAGTGACAAGTGTCTCAGGACCACAAATACAGGTGTATTTTGGTAAGCCTGTTGAAATGAAAAAGTTTGAATTCAGATGCATCCTATGTGCATTTATACACAAGATAAGCAATGTCAAATGTTTTCACATGACGAAGGCTATAGTCAGTTTAACTGTCATAACTAATAACTTTCATTTAACTGTGGAATAAGAAAATATTTGGACAGAAAAATTCAGGCTTCTCCATTGCAAATTTAGCTCTGAGTTTTGTAGAGCTATTTTCCCAGCAGCTGTTTACAACAGCTTCCAAAAATACTTTTGTTTAAGAACGTTCTGATTATTAGAAATAGATGGATACTGTACTGAGTGTGGGGCAACAATAAATCATCAGGGACCAAATAAAGATTGAAAAGTAAGAATATGGCAGGATTATTTTTATTCTTTTTGATTCTAGACATCTATGGGATTTATGCTGTTATATCATAAGCAGCCAGGCTCTTTCCTGTACAAATTGTCCTGAATTTTGCATGCAAGATCTAAAACCCTCTGCTCAGCTTTTCCTTTCAAGTGTAATTTGCAGAACTGTCATTTATGAATTTACAGTCCAAACTGAAGATCATTTTGGACTGTGTGTATGGAATGGGTTGTTATCTCATTCTAAATAGACTGGAATAGAAAGTTGCATCAGACATCAGCGCATGAAAGATAAATGAAAAGGTATTTTTTTTTTAAGGCGTCACTCAATTTAGTATTAGATGGAATTTTTTATATCATTAAGTTTAGGATGCAAACCAATTTTCGGTGAGTGCTACAACTCTAACCTAACACATTACTAACTGTGTTAGCTGAAAGTGATTACTACAGTTTTGACAAAGATATCCCAGGGAAGAACACTAACCAACTTGAAATACTGATTTAACATGTGTAATGACAACAACAACAAAAGAAAGTAGCAGTTCTCTTAAATCAGATGCTGAAAATCAGTTGTACCTCACTCCCTGATCTAAGGAGGGCTAAATTTCACTGAAATAATATACACAATTGCTGTAACTTAATTATGACCACCCACTCTCAGGTTTCATTAAGCAGTCAAAAGTTTCCTTAGAAACCTTCTGTAAGAAAAAGACAAGTATTCAGTGGATGAGGCAATAAGCAGAGAGGATGGCTGTATCCTTAGCAACATTGTCACTAGATAAACACTTAACGGAGCTGAGTCCTGAAACACATCTTCAGACAATCTGACACTTGGACTTAAACCTACTGGAGTGAATTTCCACTCCATTACACTTAAGTACATTTCTCTTTGATACAATGGTGTCACCTATCTCTGTGGTATTGAAGAGTTTGGATAAGGGCATGAGAAGCTAAGCTTACAAGTTTTCAGCAAGTGCTGCACAAGAACATCCTGTAAAGTCAAGGATGCCTGAACAGCTTGTGATGATACATGTAATGTACTTAGCTGTGATTCCAAGGTGAAACCCTGCTGCAATTCTGACACAAGCCATGCTAAATTGGTTTTTGATTACCCCTTTTCTGAGTTTTAACACCTATAGTTATTCTGTGATGATTGGGTTAAATTTTACAACAAATTTTAAAAGATAAAGGGGGAATCCTCCCCTCTGCACACAGAACTATAAAATGGCACTGTGAAAGGATTTGTAAGAAAATACACAAAATAAAAACAATATTTCTTCTGAGGTAGCACACTTCTAGAACCAGAGATTTCTAGGCAGCTTTATTGGAGACCAGATATATCTTGGAAAACAGATATGGTAGAAAATAAGGATCAACAGGTAACTTTAAAAAATATCCAAACAGCTGAGTAAAAGAAAATTATGATAATGCTGGAAAAGAAAAAGCTGAATGTAAAACCTACTATTAAATATTTTCTGCCTCAAGCTGTTTATAATGCTTTTCTCTAATCACACAGCTTGTATTTGAATTTGAGAAATATAACTTTAGGGGAGTTAAACTAGTAATATCACAAAATGAAAGAAAGAACCATACAATAACACAATTTTTAGTATGTTTTCTCTATTATGACTGTGCAGTAGCCTAGCAAAATCTTGTGGTCCTTTGATTTTTCTCCTGTCTACATCTATTTTTTCTCCATCCCATCTCTGTATATGCTTACTACATTTTAGATGCTTGTCAGGTATTAATTCCTCCTCACAGCTGACACACACAGAATGGAAGGGTGAAGAAGGCCAGTAGAATGTATCTGCTTTAAAGTGGACTTAATTACCTCACTGCTTCAGGTGCTTTTAAAATTCACAAAGGTGAGAACAAACAAACAATGCTTGAGAGTTGCCATTTTTTTTGGTCATGGCCAGCAATATGTCTCCTCCCATCACTTCTCAAAGTACTGACATGATAGCTGAGATAATGCTTTAAAAAAGTGGCATGGATATCAGTTGATTTTTCTTTTGTCAGTGTCCTGAAGTCATAATATACAGCTGTAAAGGAGGACCAAAGTAGTTGTTCTGGCTACTATATGTTGGAGAGTAGCAGAGAAATTCACTGGGCTGGAGTCGGATTCTTAAATTTCCATTCTGTGAATTTATGGATGGGAACAAGATTAATGACTGAATATTAAATAAGCAGACTCTTGGAGAACTTGAGTGTGTGGTCCCTGATGGAACAGTTTACAAGACAAATTAGCTATTTTCTTGTATTAATACCTTAATCCCATTGTTTCCCTGTGGCACATGCAAGTGTAAAACTTGCCCTTCATTATGACAAGCTTTAGATTAGCTGAAAGTGAGATAGAGCCTCAGGCACCAGTGCTTGAAAATTCTGTCTCTACTTGATGTAGTTTTGTTGAGCAGACTCTTGCCCAGGTCTATTCCTCATTGTACAAAACATTTATATTGCTAAGCTCGCAGAGAACAATACCTTGTTAAATGGCTTTTACAACTGACTGAATTTAACAGATTTTTATGTATGTGGCTCAAGTAGGAAGCTTCTGAAATTTAAAATTTAATACTTGGAAAAACCTCAAATGCAGAAAAAGCTTAAGAATATTTAAAAACTTTAAAAAAATATTTAGAAAGTCACAAACACTTTGCTTTAATGACAAACAAGAGCTCCAGTGGTTTATAATTCAGCCTTTAATTACATCCATATCAATTAACTTCCTGTGTCTAGAAGCATGTAACCCACACATTCCAGTGTTACAAGAAAATCTGTTTTGATTTGGGAACCTTCATAGCATTTAAACTGACTTCATGCAGACCCCCTGGTATTTTACCAACCCTTGTGTTGGCACTGAATACTACTAGGCAGTACAAAGTAGAGTGGAATTTTTCATTTCAGCTCCAATGTTTGGAAAGGCAGCGAGTCCTCATAACTCCAGATGAAGTGAAAGGAACATGTAGATCTTTAACACCCATAAAATTCAGCACAGAAGAGCACTTAAAATAGCTGATGGCTGTGAGAATGGAAAGAGACAAAGCTATTGTTCTGACCCTACAACCACAAGTAGATTTAGAGCCAGAGATGAGCAGGAAATATATTTTCCCTGTTTTATATCATTGATATTTCAAAATATTTCCCTCTGCCCAGCAGGGTAAATATTAAAATTGTGTGGTAATATAAAGTTTTAAAGGACAGGAACAGGCAGATTTGGTTCAAAACTCCTTGTACATTCAGTGGAGGTTTGAGAATCAACCTTCTGCCTCCTGTCCCTGCCTGGATTACAGCAGAAATCAAAACACAATCTCCAGCAACAGCTGGAGCAGGAAGAAAACTTCAAACCCAGGCTCAACTCAATTATATAATCTCTTTGTTTTTCAGGTTTTCATCTCAAATCTTTGAAACTGTTTCCTGAACAAAAATTTACTATGAAAATGTATCCATTTGAAAGTATCATTTAAAAAAGAAAAACAAATAAACACCCCCCCCCAACACCACCCAAATTCAAACCAAGATAGGGAAAAAAAAAAAAAACAACAAAAAAAGCCAGAGCTGGGAGAGATTACAGGCTGAGAAAATGATCCTTTAGACAAAGTCATGACATTTTTCTTGTCTTGACACTAAAAAAAGGAAAAAGAGCTGAAAATTTGGCGTTTTAAATTTAACTAGACTTTTCTTAGTTATAGAAAATATTTGCACTTTTGCAGGTGGTGTTTTGGTTCCTTTAAAGCATTTCATTTGCTAAGGATGAAAACGCCAGCTTCAGTCACACTTATGGGATCAGCTCTTTCTATTTATTACTGGTTTGCTCATATTGATAATCTTTATTCTTCTTTAAAAGAATATAATAATTTTATTGCACTAATAATTGCACCAGAGTAGCCTGTACTAAATATCAGTTGTTACCTACAGAACCAGCAAGGTTATTCCACATCACCTGGAATCATTGGGATAAAGATAACAGGCACTTTTGTAGCACCTAATCATCCATGGAACAATAAGTGATAGTAAGTACAAATTGAAATCCCTGGCATGCCTAAGGCATTTATCTTTGCTGACAACATTTAGAGTTCATTGCTCTAAGAAGATGTTCAGACAACGAAACCACACATCTCAGTAGTGTCACCCCTCTGAAAAATAGCATCAGAAATGTCAGGTCTTTTTGGATCCCTGTTGGCCTTAATACATCAAACATATTATGTTCATATAAGACTTTGCTCTTTAATCATTATTTAAAAGAAAATAAAATTTCAGACACTTGTATCTTTTTTCCCCCCTCATTTTTCTTTTCCTTTATGCAATGAACTCCTGAAAATTTCAAATGGTTATGAAAAGGAAAGAGTTCCTGGGATTCTGCTTTTCTGAACAAATTTCTTTTACTATTAATTTCCATTTTTCTGTGGTGAACAAGATGCTGAATCAGCAAAATGGAGCTGGATTCAATTAAACTGACTCCCTTTGTCTATTATTTCACTGAATTTTAGTTATTTAGAAAAACCCATCAAACACACTTTTTATTCAGTGAATCCTAAAAAGGCTGTAAAAATCATATTACTTTTAAAAGATACACAGTAGTAACTTTACTAGGTATGAGCATGTCATTCTCACACTGCAAGATTGTGCTAATATATCTAGATAATTCTTTTTTATCTCTTTCTTGATCTTCCCACGAACATACCTGAGAACCCCATGACTCCGCTCCTAAATAAACTTCAGTCACAGTTTATTTTCACAAGAAAGTGATTTCTTAGCAGCACTTTTGATGACTGTGTCAAGAGGCATTTCCCCCCTCCTCCCTTTAAGTTGACATGGATCCAAATTGCCAAGATTTGCAGGTGTTGAGCTTTAACTGTAAAGCATTTGATCTGCCCACCCACAAAGAATTCCCCTGGAAACACATAGATATTGCAGCAGTTCTCCAGCTTGCTCTCGAATATAACAGCCACTCAGGGTAATTTCATGACCACAAAGCCAGAAAGGAATCCTGAGGCATGTCCAGATTACCTTATAGCACCTATTATAAATTAAATAGCCCCCTTTTTAGTCTATTCAATTGCTTTAAACTTCTGGCTCTGTTATAATGTGAATAAAGCTAACTAGGACTGGTTTGTATTTCAAACAGAGTTTTAAAGATAACTGCACTGAATTAAGTAGAGTAATTCATGGAATGTTTGAAAGAGGATTTATTACAAAAATCTCACATTTATTAATTTGCAAAGAGGAATAGCATCTAAATTGGAATTTAACAGCAGTATCTACTGCACAGTTGGGTCCCTTGTGTCAGCCTGCACCCAAGTCTCTGTGGGCAGCAAAGCACAAAAATAGGTTGAAATCAGTAATTATGACTTTTGAAAACAAAAAAAAATAAATATGTGATCTTTTTATTCCAATGATTATTTGTTCAGGCATGTAACACTTTGTTGGTTCAGACGGGTGGCACAAAAAAACCCACGACCTTAAGCTTAGGTTTTGCTTTTCATTTCTCATTATTGCTTCTATCAATTCACATGGACCCGGAGTTCTCATTCCCTACTGGTTTGTTCTGCAATTAAAATCGTTTTTTCGTTTTGACTAAATGAGTAGGGTGACTCCTCTGTGTCTTCTGTGTCCTTGCTTAAAGATCCTCAGCCCAAACTTGATCTAAATGTGCCTCTCTTACCTGTGATAAATGAGAGCCCTCCCCTCCTTCTGAATCTGGGAAGCAGACTGAGCCTCAGGTCTGGTTGGGAATGAGGGTTTTTCAATCATCATGAAAACTCTTGAGGTCTTCCTGCTTTCTGTGGGGTCCCAGCACCCTATTGCACAGAAAAGGCAGACAGGAGCTGCAAGAATATACACAGTATTTTGATATTTTAATGAATTAACTTGTGTACATAATTTTGAATTTTTTATGTCATGCTTGTAAGTGTTGATATTTACATATTGCCATATCTTATAGATGGCTACATCTCATAGATCAAAATAATATATAATTCTATCTTCTAATATTTAATGGATTTCTATTTCAAGCTAAAATAGCCACAGAACCCTTTCTTCTTTTAAATGTCTTAAAGTACAGCTTTGCCTTCTTCCCAATGTAGGTGAGAAGTCTGTCAAAAAAAAGTAATTAAAGGATTCAAAAAATTATCATTAAACAATCAGAAGCAATTCACATTATTATTAACTTTTCAAACCTGAAACAGAAAAAGTATCTTCCTCCACAGCAAGACCAACATAATGTTTCAACATCTCTTTAAAATATTTAACAAACTGGGAGGATTTATCTTTTATAACCAAACATTTAGAAAGCTTCTCTTCCAAATGTAAACACTCTGCTACTTGAAGCTAGTTGTACAAAATATGTTTAAATACATCTTAAAGGTAGAAGGAATTTGTTTATTCATCTGCCAGGGAAATATAGAGTCCATATGTTCAGGTTTTAATAATTAAGATCATATATGGAAGGCTGACTGATCCAGACACAAACTAAATTTTTTGATCACTTCCCAGTGGTTAACATGTAAATCATAATTTCAATCATTTTTGAGAGAAAATTTTCCTCCTCTCCTGTTTCCACTATGACAGCAGATTGCAGGATATAGATTACTCAATTTTAAAAATAAAAAAGTTAAAAGTTTTCCTAAAGATCAGATAAGTTCACTGAGTGGATGGAGAGTGAAAGACATTTTCCATGCTTTCTAAGGTCTTATTTACCACTCGTTTCTCAGTGAAAAATTCCTTTTACTGTGTATAGTGTCACGAAGAGAAATTGCAGGGAAAACACCATTGCTATATTAAAAGAAGGAAGTCTCCAAACCTAAAACTCAAACAACATTTGGTTTTCTGTAGGACTTGTTTAACTTCTCTAGCCAATTTGATGAACGCTTTGGCAAAAACACTTTTTGTTGAATAATTCACCTTAGATGAGCTAAGACCCTTCACATTTTGGTTCTTTCGTACCTCAAAGAATTATCTTGCAGGCCAAATCCCACATTGATATTCATTATAATTTAAAGGTCAAAAACAAGAAGGAAAAGAAGTCAAGAACATTTCAGAGCTTGTTTGTATATAAGAGAAAAAGCAAAACCAGGAAGGCAGTACAATTTGTTTATCTTTAAAAGTCACTTTTTAAAATTTGATGTGCTGCATACCATCAAAATCAGAGAGTTTCTGAGGTTAATAGCCTATCAGTCAGATTACATTCAAGAATCTTTTAAAATATGGTTTATGTTAATAAATGAAGTCTGGAATGATTACTTTCTCACTATAACCAATGCTTGCTTTATTCAGAGGCAAAATGGCAACATCTCATCAACAGCAAGTGGTAGTTAGACAGCAATCTAAAAACTAATATTAAAATACAGTAGTGAAAGGACAACTAGAGAAATGTTCAGACTTCTGCTTTTGAAGTTCATTAAAAGTATTAGGACTTGTTCTATACAAAGGACAGTTTCTTTTGTTTCTTTATATACAAATGATTAATTTTTGGTCAATGGAGAAAAACTGAACATCCATTAACATGCATAACATTACAATTGCTTTATTTAGATGAATTTTATATCTACAGAATTCATAAAAAGTGTGCTGTTTAAATTAAGGATGGATTTTATTGCATTATTATGCTACCACTGGCAATTAAATACAATTTTTTTTTTTGTTTTTGCACCTGAGCAATTTTACAATAAGCAGCAGCAGAGAAGAAACAAAATCTATTGTATGATTATTGCTAATCACTGATTTATGTTCCCAAAAATTTTAAATATGAGGGTGCAGGCTGAAAGTCTGTGAAAACAGGCTGTATGAAAGCAGTAGACACAGGAAGGACATGGATTATTTTCTACAGTATGTGGTAGTTACCATGGTATCTCTATCACAAGGTACATTTACTCCCCTCAGATATTACCAGAATAATCTCTTCCTGCTTTGGCATCTCGTTCCCAGTCCTCCCATCAAACTTTTACTGAGGATTGCTAAAGGATCATAAAATTTCTGTGTCAACCTAACGAAACCTCAGGGCATAGATTTCCTAGTAAGTAAAATTTTGCTTGGAGAGCCAAGGTCAAAGAAAAAAAAAAAACCTAAAAGCTTTATTCATTTCATCAGTCTGGGAGATCTGGTGCTCTCGGGTTTCAGCAGAGTTGCTAGCAAAGGTTATCACAGAGTTATTTTATATTAGCTAAGGCAGTAAATGTGGCTTTCTTGAAGGGAAGAGAACCTCTACCCCAAAGACACAGACAACAGGGATCAATGTTCTTAAAATATTCTTTAAGTTTCTTTCATCTTGTACAGGGTAACTAATCCAAGAACAAAGGCTTTTTGGAATAACTTTCCAAGGAGGAATAACCTTTGTTAGAAACCTCTTTGTTTAGGGTTTCATCTTCCTTCCAGAATTTTTCTGGATGGTAAAAAATTGGAGAATGCTCAGATCAAGTTTTCATTTAATTTCAGCTTCAGTCTAAGAAAAAAAATCTGAATCTAACACATTCCAAGTAGAGTATAAGGTGCTATTTGGACCACCTCTAGACTCAATGGAATCAGAGGAGGGGAATAGGAAAATAAAGAAAAAAAGAAACAAATCACACTCAAAATAAAAAACAAGCCTAGTTCTATGTTAAAGATAAAACATTCATTTCAGCCAATAAAGAAACAGATTTCAAGAGAAGAAAATATGCCTACAACATCTTAAAACACAGCAGAGAATGGGAATGAAAAGTGTGAGCTCAGATATTTCAGAACAAGATAAAAGGGGGCAAAGTTACATAAATATAGTGACTCACTTTTAAAAGTAACAGTGAGTCATTATAACTCCTTGTCATTAGCAGGCTACTGTGAAAGAGAAACCAAATGATTTGGTCAAGCTGGCAGTCTGCACTGCCCACTACACTAGCCTGTTCAGTTTGCCTCGATGTTCTGTGCTGGAGGAGTATGGACATTGTAATTGAATGAAAAGCATTGGGTCTGTCTTAATACCAGGCCAAAAAAATATTTTCAGAGCTACTTATAATCCTGTGGAAAGAAGCTAAATCAAAGCATGAGAGGTCTGTTGGTTCTATTTCTTGAAAGTAATGGTATTACAACATTGCACCTGCAACTCCAACAATGAATTTTTTTTTCTTTTTTCATTTCATTCAGCTCATCTGGTGCTGGTTGCTTCTGCTTCCTTCTCTAATAAGCAGAGTCAATAAGTGATAAAGTCGTAGTCAGAATTCATTGTGATTACCTGCAGTTTTTGGGAATGTATATGCTATTTCTGTTACTTTCTAGTTTTTTTAACATCACTCTGTAGACTGCCTTCACAGATTTTCTTCATTCAGGGCATGCAGTTAATAATAAAGTGTTATCTTCCCTTTCTGTTCATTAATTAGGACATGAATTAAAATTATTCATTATGCCAATCTTTTTCATATTAAAATTGTCATCTGGAGCTCAGTCCTCAGCAACTATGCAATGAAGACCTCAAAGTCTTAGCATACCAGCATTCAGCTCTAAATAGATGCACTAAACCTCTCTCTGTACTTTTTGCCATAACCATTTAGTCTGTGCAATAAGAGCCCTCCTTCTCATTTTGAATTCAAAGATTTTAAAGAGTTATCACATGTAAAACTTTCAGTAACAGCCAGAAGTGTTTGTTGTCCCTATTTAAGTACTGAAACGAGCTATAAGGTCTTCCTGGAGCTTTCTCTTCTCCAGGCTGAACAACTCCAAGTCTCTCAAGCTGTCTTCATAGGAGAGGTGCTCCAGCCTTCTGGTGATTTCTGTGGCTTGTTCTGTCAGTTCCAAACGCATCCTGTGTTGGTTATTTATGATTTTGCCAATTTTGTGATACAGGGAGCATGCAACACTGTCCAGTATAATTTGTGATTTCACTAAATCAGTTTGACTTTTGTTCTGCTCTTCAGCTCTCTTACAGCTCATCATCATTCCTATAAGAAAAGTCACAACTACAGGTCTAGTATTGTCATAGGACTGTGGAAATGCTTTTGGCTTACGAGAATTGTGAAGATAGTTTGTGGGCCCATACATCTGTTGAACAGACAAGGAGTGAAGATCCAGCTCTTCAGCACTAATCTCCTTTCCTACTCATGATTTTGAGTGTGCATGATGCATGTGCCAGGTCCCCAAAAGGTAAAAATCTACTTCTTTCATCTTAATGGATCCATTTCTACCTTATTTTTTCTTGGACTGCTGCAGTCTGTCAAGTGTGTGGATCCCAAGTTGGGCAACAAAAGAAAAGATCAAATAGTCACTGAGAACTTAATTAAGCATAAAGAATAGAATTTAAACTTGTAATATGAACTCAAGCAAGAAAATCAAGGATTTTTTTTATGGGGACAAGACAGGGGATTTCCTCCCAAACCTAAGAATAGGTGGTTATCAAGAGACTGAGGTATTTACGCTGTGTGATCTCCACTACACAGAAAATCTCGCAGGGTAGCTGCTTATGGTGTGAAGGCAAGTTCTAGGGGAAGCAAGCTGAAGAGTCAGTTGCCCCACTCCACCATCTTGCAGGTCAATTGGTGGAATTGGGATGAGGAACAAATATTTTCTTCCTGTGAACAGCTCTGATTTACTGTCTGCAAGGCAAAACCCAAATCCCCTTCTAATTCCATTACATTTCTGCCTGCCATCACACAGGTATGATGTTAGTGCTGTACCATTTGCACAGAAACTGGATACTTTCTTCAAAGCAGTGTTCTGTGAAGCAGTATCACATGGCTGGTTAGTGCATTAATATATATAAAGGTAATATAAGGGTGTCTGAATTGTCATTAGTAGTACTTCAAAACTATGAATAACTTTTTTAAGGTCTAACAGCATTTTCTGCTATTTTTAAAAATTTAGTATGTGTTTTCCTTTTACATCTCTTCACCCTAAAGTTTGCAATATGTCTGTATTTGAAGAGGATAGATTGTTTCACTCTGTAAGAATAGATTCTGCATAAGAAAAAAAAAAAAAAGTACCTCCTTGTGTACCTCTGTGAGACTTCTATGGAGGTAAGTACTTGAGAATAGCAAATAATGCAAGTCTTCAGTTTCTTGCAAGCTGTTTTGATCTTGAAAGCTATCTGCTTAGTTAAATTTCACAAATATATTGCAGTAAGTCAAATGGTTTTACCCCATAAAATTTACAAAACCCACTGCCTATGGGTTCTGTAATCATGTTTATCCTTCAGAAAGATGATTTATCTCTTGATGTTTAACAAAAAAGAATATTATCCTTTATAATTTTCTCCCCTTGATATTTACTCTATCTACATATTGTTTTTAGATTTCCAGTAAGAATTTAATGAATTTCACAAGTGGGGATATTCATCTATTTGCAAATTATATGTCTGCATCCACTTTCATGTCCTGTCTTCCCACAGAAGAAACTGCACTGGTTTCTGGGGGATTGTTTATTATTTATACTATAACTGCAGGCATACTTACTTTCTTGAAATCCATTTCACTTCATGAAAGCACAACCCAAATCAATGACATGTCTGAATCAGTTTCATTTTCTATGTACAAAGTTCTGAAGTGATCTCACATTGGTGTGAGACATCCTGCCATTTCCTCTAGGTTTTTTATGTATATAAAAAGAACCCAAACAAAGCCACAAACAAGCAACAACAAAAAAAAAAACCCTGAAGAAAACCACAAACAAACATACTAAACCAAACCTAATCAAATCAACAAAAATCCCTAACTATAATCCCTAAACAGGATAGTCACTCAGGAAAAGTTAAGTGTTTAAATTATAAATGTATGTAAAACTCTCTCTATATAATTTATGTTTATTATTAAAACGTCAAGCTTTTATTCCTCCTATTTTTATTCTCTCAAATGTCTACATTGGGATAGGCATATCCTCAAAGATTCCTTGGTAAGACAGTGTTGAGCTCAAAGACAGGAGGGACTATTGGACCTCCTTTCAAATGTCCTTGAAGAGCAGGACAATTCATCGAATTTCCTGCAGCATAGAACTTTAAGTATCAAGCAGCATATCTTGAAGCAGATCTCAAAGTATTGCAGTGTTTCCAGTGTATCAGAAAAACCTCTTTTCATTGCACTGCCTTCCCAACAGAATAGATGTGATTGAATATGCTGTAGTATATATGAACATTATATTCCACATTAACTTACATACATATTTATATCTTACTCATATGCCTCCAAGGATGCATTCTCATAGCCTCACTCTGAAGTTAGTGCTCAGTGGCTTTAAACTAACAGGTGTTGAAGTGAAGAGACAGTCCAATGCCTTTGCACTGGCGTTCAAGTAAGATCTACAGACTCCTGATTTAATCTTTGATGTAGAAACAGACAAGTGTATAATTACTAAGTAGGCTTCTTTCTGCTTATGTTCACTTTTTAAACTTTTATTTGACCACTTCCCATATCTTTAAATCTTGTTTTGAGTTGCAGAATATCACACACATGCTGAGAAAAATGCTTTTTCTTACTAATATGTATCAGCTACAGGTAATATCCTCCTTTAACAGCTATCAAAGGTGTGTAATATGTATTCACACACCACCCCCATCTCTGAAATTCCTCTCCTCAATCTCTCCTATATCAAATCTCAAAACAAAGCATGAAAGCCTTTTATCTTCTTTCATGTGGAATTCATTTGGACATGTTATCTTCTATGTGTATATTTTTTTCAGGAGAGCTGTACCTTTGCAGGGCTAACTACTATAACCTCACAGTTCTGTAATAATTTCCAAAACATAGCTACTCCCTTGAATAAATAAAAGTACTAGTGATCCCATTACTAGAATGTAAACACATGCCTTACAAACTGTTTGAGAAAGAAATTGTCTGTCTCTGTCTAGGTAGCTGTTTAATAAGTAAATAACTCTAATGAATAAATTTACTTGAATTAAAAAAAATATATGTTTGTAAATCCACAGAAACTTTAGCTGGCTGGAAGCAGGTTCACTGAATATTCACCAGCATTTCAGGCCTGAAATATTAGACTTCATGAGTGCTGTCAAGGCTCATAAAAAGTACAAATTCTAGGTTTTTCTGCATGGAATCACTATGTGATTAGTTTTATTTTTTTAAAAAAAGGATCTCTCATAACCCTTTTAATATTCCAGGGACTAATTTGTGTCCTTTGGAATAACAAGGTTATACTAGCAAATATGAAATAGTAATATTTTCTGTGCTTCCTAGATCCTTCTTAGATGAAATGGGGAAAAACCTCAGCAGGCTTTTTTGCAGTATCTTAGCACTTTTGTTTCCAGTAAAAGTTAGTAAATTTAAAAATATTAGTTTTAAATAGTATAAAAATATAGTTTAAGTCTTTTACACTCAATATTTATTTCTCTTGGAACAGAGATTTTGGTTAATTATGTATGGTAATATTCATCCCTACAAAGGAAAAAGGGCAAAGTACAAGGACCATTGAACATTTCATTTTTCCAGTGTTACCTAATTATAAGAACACCTGTGCTGAAAAACTTTCAGCTGATCTATTTGCAGAGTGTTTAATAGTCCTTAAAATTCCTCATTTCTTAGCAGTAATGGGCCAGCAATGTTTGCACATTAAGTTGTGTAAGAAACGCATTGGCAGAAACTGCTCAAAATACTTGTTTTCCTACATTATGTCTAGTCAGTAGTTGCTAGCAGGGTGCTTACTTGAGATTTATGCCAATAGTACATTAAATTTTCATGGATATTCTGGGTCATTTTTGTTAAGGGTGAAGTGTTTTGTCTTTGTTACAAAGAACACATTCTGGGGAAAAACTCAGTGACTCACCTAATCTCCTCAGAGAAGTTATTTGCATGCCAAAGAATATGTACACTTCTAAAATATTAACACAGAGAGTCTTTGTCTCATTCTCCCTCTCTCACTCATTCTTACTGGCTTTTTCTTTTTTTTTTTCCTTTAGTTGCATGATACCTCTTACCCCTCAGTATACTGGGAGAATGTAGACATCTTCAGTATCAAACACAGTAGGCTCTTCATGACTATTGTTTCTGGAGAAATCTGGAAATAATTATTTCTGGATTCTGAGTATTTAAGTGTAACAGAAAAATTGATCTTTTTTCCTCCCAAGTCTAAGTAGTGAGTGATCATTACAAATCCAGACAAAAATGTTTATAATAGCTCTGGAAGAGTCACACTAATGGCTGTTCATCATCTTTTGATTGCTCATGTCTGTTAAGATCCTCTGAAGTTAAATAGAAAACTAGCTCTAGCAGTTAATTAGATGAAAGTCAGGGAGAGGAAAGGAAGTCAGGAAATGCTTTTAAGGTTGTTTAACTGCCACAATTCCACAAATAAATCCCTTGGTTTAGATAACTGCAGTTTATGCTGCCAAATCAAGAACTTAGCAGAGGACATCTGTGAAGGGGGTTGTGTGCTTTTTGTAAGTGTATTTGTGAGGGAGAGGGTAGGTAAGATGTTACTGTGAATACAGACTCTGTAAATTCAGAGATAAGGTTATTGTAGCAGTTTCTGCAACCTGCAGAGTAGAAAAGGTTATGCTATGAGCATAATGATCCATTGAGAATTTAAGCTATAATAATTTAAACTCTCTATTTTCCTCTCACTTAGGAATTTCTTTGACTGCTACTAGAAGCATCTGTGCTCCTCCTTCGACCATGTGGCTGTGTCCCAGGCTGTTCCTACCCATAATCTCTTTCCTTCAGTGGTTTAATGAGATGCTGGGTCATCCAGCTTCCTCTGTCTGGAAAACTGATGTGTGTCTATTTGGATCAGAGTATTTCCATGGGAAGTAAAGGCCTCTATGGAAACAGTCTTAGTGGCTTAATTGTAGGAAGCTCTATATGTTCCTTTGTCTTTGTGTAGAGCTTTGTTTTAAAAGTTAGACTCAGAAAAAAGGCCGTGATGTGTCTGTGTAAGGAAAAAAAACCCTCTGGAATCTTAAACAAATATAAAAATGTGTTATGTAAAATAGAACGATATAAGGTCATATTAATGAAATGTTTACAAGCTTCTTTAGTTTCATCAGCTTTAAAGAAAAATGTGAGTGGATCTAGAGTTCAAATTAAAATCTCCTAAACTGGAATTCGTTGTTGCTCAGGTTCTAACATAGGCTGGACCATAAACAGATTTTTTTATGCCTGGAAATTTCCACTGAAAAACTTGACAAGAAACTCAGAAAGATAACATCTTCACTGCACAATTGCAGTGTATTTTAGTGGGCAACAGCAAATCTAAACTTGATTTGTAATCCAATTTGTACTATATTTATAAAGGAGAGAGAGCTTCTGATAGCTGAATTAATTAGAGAAGTAAAATTGTAAAGGAAGTTTTTTTAGCAGTCTTCAGTTTTTTCCTGACTGCCAATTGGACAGCCATTTAATAAATAAAATGACAGATTTTAGATACAAGCTCAATACTTTGTTGTTAACAGCAAATATTTAGGATTGGAAGTGTCATTAAACATGACAAGAAACAAGAGATGGTGTTTTTTTGCATCAGTTATGTTCTCAATTATCTCATTGACATGTAATGGGAACCTCAGCAAAATAGAGCTTTTTTGAGTTTTAGTTCCTAAAATTGGGTGTGACCTACTTTTTTTCCATTTATGTGTAACGATTTGAACATTTAATGACCCATAATTTCGCAATATATAATTTTAAATATACCTTTATCAAGAAGTTATTGATAAACATCTACTGTTCTCATTTCCTGCTTTATCCTGAGCAGAATGTCAGCAGGTAACAACCCATCTTTGGGCACCTTTCCATCATTTAACATTAGTAACTACAGACAAGAATACAAGATTTTTAGTAGGCTGCTATTTTATGTACCTCGTTTTTACATTTCCCTGCATGGGAAGGAGAAGGACTAGTATTTAGTTCTTCCCACATACAGTTTAGATTTCTTACATGCACTGAATGAAAGTTGGTGGCCTCCTCTCTTGTCGATTTGGGAACACTGATGTTCAGCTCTGTTAGTGTATGTGACGTGCTAGGATCACACTGCAGTAGGGGAACTGTGCCAGTGATTTTAGAAGCAACTGGGTACAAGTTGATTTGCAGAATACTTTTAGTCCTTCAAGACTGGATCTTTTAAATTTAATTACCTAAATTTCTTGAAAAGGTAATTTAAAATTTTTATGTCATTGTGATGTAGTAGTAGCTCTTTCTGTGGATTGACATTCTAAGATGAAATGTAGTTTTCTGTACGATTCAAGATATTTGGGAAATCTTTGTTCATCTTATTGTCTTTTGAGCAAGTGATACTTGTAATAGCCTTAATCTTATTTATTGTTTACCAGTCCTCTTGCTGTGATAATTGTTCCTGGAACTGTTACTTACATAGAATAAATACGTATTTTTGTTCAAGATAGGTGTAACCTGACGGCTTGAGTTCTTTCTAAAACTGAAGCCTCTGGTCATATACTTTTCCCCCTTTACTCCAACTTCATGTCAAAATGTCACCTATACAGATGTTCATATACCCTACCCCTTGAAAAATATGTGTTTTCTGCTAAAACAGACTTATTGATGGATGTAAACCAAATGGCAATTTGAGAAAGACCATACTGGAAAGGGAGTGTTGAATATGCACCATGTACACATGTGCTATGTGCTTTTAGAGACACATGCCAGACTACTGCAGATGTAAGAGGTATAGGAAAACACTGAGTATCAAGCAATTCTTCTGGAATTTTCCCCTCTTGTAGGTAGTGGAAAATATTCACTTCATATATAAGAACTGTACTTCTTTAAGTCAATACAGACATGAGAATTTCTGGCGTTATTTTTTTTTCCTTTTATTTCTGTATCATGAGTATTTACCTTCTGTTAGGTTTCATTTCTTGCTTTGAGCTTGTCCAGCCATATTCCCAGGGCAAGTGAGACATTTCCTGAGGTGTGACTAATGTAGTAGCTATACACATTCTGGACATTATCCACTCAACTAAGTACTCCCTTTCCCATGTAAGATTTTTCTTTGACTCTCTCAATTATAAAATTTTTGCACAGTTCCCATGAAAGAAAGCTGGTGGTCCTGCTGAATACCCTTCAGACAGGCACTTTTCCTAGGTAAAATTTTAACAGATGTCTATTTTCATCTTTCATATGTGCATATGCTCAGTTCATGTTGGAGAAGATAGTTTATTACCTTAGTTCAGTCCTCTCTTTCAGTTTAGGTAGCACTGTTCTGGCAACTTGTGGCCTTGTATTGTTGCCAGCTTCAATTCAATATTTGCTTTTCTTTAAGACTGATACTGCCTCCAAGGCAATAATGCCCATCATTCCCCATGAAGAATTTTTCCCACTATAGTAATTTTCCTTCCAGATTTTTCAAGCTTGACAGGTGTTTTTGAACACTGCAGAGTAATAATATACACTGTTAGTCTTACCTTTTTCCCCAAATACTCTTTCTTCTCTTACCTTTCTTGTAGTGAAGAGGCTGTTTTCTCTCTGCTCTGACTTTGAGAAAAATTTCAAATAACATTTTGGATTCTTTGTCATGTTTTTTCTTGTCTGTCTTGGTTAGGAGTCAGCAAAACTGACCTATTCGCATCAGTTTCATTTTGAGTTGCACATTCTCCCATATTTGGCCTTTTTTACTGTATTGTTAAGCACAAACTGTGAGCTTTCCATTCTTCAGGATCTGGGAATAACCATTGTCCCATTGCAGCCTAGACCTTGAAATGGTGTTCTATCACACTTGAAATTCCTCAAAAAATGATGACTTTTCATAAAATTATTGGTATTTGCTTCTCTTTTTACATTTCTCATTTTTTTATGCTGAGACTCCTCCTGTCAGAACACAATAGTAGCTGGCTAAAAATAAAGATGTAAAATAGGGAGGAAATCTTGGAAATGGCAGAGTGTTTCAGGTTTGTTTTTTCTCCCTAAATGTATCTGACAATTAAACTGGCCCAACCAAATTATTGGAGAAAATAGTAAAGGGAGAGACTTGGCCATTAAGTCTATGTCTCAGGGCAGGATGAATGTGTGGACCTGGTGTCATCCTTAGTTACAGCTTTGTGGTCAAGTGCTCTGTTTAGGTACCTTTTTAAGATTCTCTTTTCCTATTATTTTGTATGTAATAGTGCTGCTTCAGGGCAGGAGGAGTCATTACTCCCCAGATGAGCAATATTAGTATAGTCCCAGAAGACCTTGGCAGATATATTTGCCTGTTTATTTTCTGTTTTTCTCAGCAGAGATCTCTTATTTTTCTTGTTTGGATTCTATTGGAAGTGTTGATACATAGCCCGTTTCTCTTTTAGGTGTTATACTATAAACTTTCATGTGTCTCTGTACAATATTCTTGAAATAAAAAAGAGAAGTTTCTTTGGACTTTTTATAGTGAGGCATGATTGAGGTGTCCTTGTATTCTTTCAAGACACCTATTTTAAACTAGTGGCTTAAAAATACTTGCAATATTCTTCTGATTCTGCCCCAGGTGATAATGTATCATTTTTTTCTATTTGGATAGAGGTTCCAGTGAAAAACCTCGAGGCAGAACTTCACCTGTAGCCAATTTCGGTGTTGCACATTTCTTATCTATTTCTTCCATTTTCATTCTATCAAGCTGTCTTCTTGCACCACTCTATTCTTGTATTTCTTGCACCATAGTCTTGTAAAAATTATATACCTAAGACAAGCTTAGGAGATGTGGTGTTGCAGAAAAGACAAAGCAAAACTTCAGATTAATTAGATTAACTTAATTAAAGCTCCATTAATTAGAGATTCATCTTTTCCCCTGTAAACTAATTTCATACTTGTTCTATGGCAATATATGTTGAGTGAGAAAAGTAGTACTCCTGCCTGAAATTGTTAATAAATGCTGAGAAGTACCTTTGAATCTCACACCTCAAAATAATAATGTTTTACACCAGGAGGTGCTAGTCAGTTATGGTGTCAAGTAAGAAAGGAAATCAGACTCTATAGAATCTGTATCATTCAAGTACCATTTGAAATACTATTTGTTAGAGATAACACAATGAAAGAGAGAAGAGTATAGATAATAATAGAATCACAGAATCCTTTAGGTTGGAAAAGACCTCAGAGATCATTGATTCCAACTGTTAACCTAACACCTCATGACTAAAATACATCCCTAAGGAGCACATCTGGACTTTTTTTGAACACTTCCAGGGTTGGTAATTCCACCACTTCTCTGGACAGCCTGTGCTAATTCTTGACCACCCTTTCAGTGAAGAATTTTTTCCTAATATCCAATCTAAGCCTCCCCTGGTGCCACTTCAGGTCATTTCTTGTCCTGTCAGTTGTTAGCTGGGAGAGAAGTCCAACCCCTCCCCCTCACTATACAACCTCCTTTTAGACACTTCTCATAAATCTTGTCCTTTCACCAGATTTATTGCCTTCTTATGAACTTATGTCCCTTCAGATGCTGGGAACCCTGAGCAGTGCAGCACCAAATGTGCCTCCCACCAGCCTGCATCATGCATGCCCTGTCTGTAGAAAGAGTTACCCTATTTTGAGCTATTATTTGATTCTATGATTTTGAGCTATTATTTGAGCTATTATTCTATTCTCTTACTGGGCAAAATTTCTATCTACCATTTTTAAAGTCAAACAGAGAGGATGTTTGCATGACAATTTTTTACTGCACTTTTAGATAAAGGCAGGGAGGTGCAGGAGGTGTAATTGCTGGAACCAAAGGGAGTTGCCTGCAGAATCCTCCTCTATAATGAGCAGGCTGAGGTTACACTGCAGGCAAGAGATTTGTCCATCACACACTGACCTGGAGGCTAAAATCTACATGTGGCACAGCACAACACTGCACAGCACAGGTCTCATCCTATCCAGGTTGTGCTTTGTGGCTCACTAACTCTTCTATATACAATCGTCTTCTGCTCAGGATCACTACAAACCAATATTTTTAGAAACTGTAGAACATTCTGTATGTTCACTCTCTTTCTTGCTAATAAAAAGATTGAAAAATCACATTGGCTTGCAAGATAAAATATCCTTGTGACTACTGAGTGCTCCCTCTAGGTGAGGGTTGAGGCACACAAAAGAGGGAAAAGTCTTGGCCTCATCCCTTGCCTGTGGTGGTGTTGTTTGGGGAATAAAGGGTTCAAGTCATTACATTGTCAATCTGTCAGCTTCTCTGTGCAGGAGTGAAGGATTTTGAAACTGCCTAAGTAGGATATGAGCATTTAAGAAGATCAGGTTCCTTTTTAAAATCCTAGAATATATACAAAGGATTCTGATGGATGTCAACATTTTCTCTCTGCTTTTATGGGAGGAAACAAAAAGCAAAAAGGTTTATTCCTGCTTTGGTTTTTGTTTTTGTTTTTGGTTTTTTTGGGGGTTTTTTTGGTTTTTTTTTTTTTTTTTTTTTTTGGTGGAACAAAATATCACTATTGTATATAAGCTTTTCTTTTTGCCCAGCCCATGAGTTCCTTAACTGTATTAACTGAGGGAAATTCACATTCTGAAATATGTCCGTCTCAGAACTAGAGATGCCTGACCTACTTTGATGATGTGTTTCAGGATGATAGCAGGCATTTTAATGGTGCAGTACTGTAATAAATCTTCTGATTGAGAGCTAACAATAGTGCATAAACTTGTTTTTTAATTGCCATTATTTTATGCTTTGGGCTTAGGAAACTGGTTAAAATATACTGTCACAGCACAGTGGTATGATATTACTATTAATAAAACAGTAACATTTAGCTTGTTACGTAGCATTAGAGCTCAAGTGCTTTACAGAAAATCTAGGAATGGGAAGACTGAGTGAAGAGCAAATAAAACTTAATTTTAACCCCTCCAAAAAATCCCAGTTTAATTCTTCCCTGTTCAAATGGAATAGTTGAAGTTGAAAAGACAATTTGATTTGAGTGGGTTTTTTTTCAAATCACTTTTCCTATGAAAAAAATTGGAAAAACACTTGTGCCTCTATATAGTGTCAGCAGAGGTTCCCATCATTCTCTAGGAAAAACTATTATAGGCAATAGATGCTGCTTCTGAATTAAGATATACTGGCCAAGTGCTGCCCTCAACTACACCAGTGGAATTTCCAGTACATCAAAGTCCATAAAATGAGTGATTTTCCAGCAGTATAACTGAGGACAGATTTGGTCCTACTGTTAGTGGAGTACATAGGCAGTTTAAGAAAAACATGAAATATTTTGATCTACTTATTACTCCTAGTAAAAGTACATGGAGTCATCTGGCAGATTGCAGCTCTTCCTTAGTTTTTTTTTTCCCCTTTTAGTTATGAGATCACTGTCCAGGAGACTCTTTAATTCATTGTGCCCTGTGCTATATTATTACAGTTCATATTGTAGCCCTGAGATCATGTTCTCTCTTAACCTTTAGAGGGGTTTTAATCTAATTTTTTTTTTCCCAGAAAGGATGCACTGAAAAGCTGTAGAGGCTAATAATGATGTGAAAAATTGTCCTGACAGGTTTTTTTTGGGGTTTATTTTTTGTTTAGTTTGTTTTTATGTTATGTGATTAAAATTTTTTTTGACTTTTTATATCACATTAACATTTTAAATTTGCAGGAATTTGGGAAAGTTATGGAAACATATAAAAATTGCTTTTAAAGTTCACAGTAGAAAAATTTATCACTGACCATGACTCTTTTTTCTATTGAGATCTCAATAATTCTCTCAAGAGTTACACAGGAAGGTTTTGGTTGACTCTTAAAAACAGAATCTCACTCAAGCAGAGTTCTTGTGCTGGAGCTGTATTATGCAGTCCACAGCAGGTCCATGGTAATCAAATCCATTCTGGTAATCCAAAATAATGGCAGGAAGAAATCACCTGAATACACAAACAATTGCTCAAGTCAGCCCTGAAAACCATGGAGTCTGTGAAGAACGTTTCTTACCTGTGAACCACTGCTGGAAGTGCCCTCTCCTCATGTGTTGGTGATATGATTCTGTGGCTCTTTGCCAGAAGTTTTACAGACTTGAGAATTTTTCCACTCCCTTTCTTTCATCCTTTGCTGCAGAGATTTCCATCATGTTTTGATGGGTACCAAAATGTTTAACAAGGTTTATATTTAAAATATCCTTATTGATGCCTGGGTGAACATCACTGGGATCAAGTTGGGAATTAATTTAGCACAGCTATTGTTTTAAGCTTTATGATTGATTCATCAATTATGTTTGCATATATAAGTCTTGGTTCTTGTTTTAAATCTTTGCATCTGAACGAGACAGATGTGTTTCAAAATTCTAAATAAATCTGTAAGGCTCTTTCACTGTAAGGGCATTCAACAAATGCTGCCGTTTTCATATACTCATCTCAGAGTGTGGTGGGCAAACCACAAACTGTCCTTAGTCTGGGTTTGTTTCATATTCTTGGCAAAGAACATGTTGGAGACATCTGAGATCTAGTGGAAAGAAAACAAATGAAAACTTTCCCATGTGAACTCTTGCATTCAGCCTCTGGTCTCAGCGGGAAATAGGACAGCAGGAGTTTCCTTCACGGCATCAGGTTTTCTGGCATGCAAATTTTCAACAATTTTCTAACCATTTAGGAGCTCAGTGAAGTATATTATTAAGTGGAGATAATGGCTTCTCCAACTATATGTGGAACTGTTTGGATTTGTTGCCTTTCAAATGCATCTATATAGTTCTAAAGAAATATGACAAATTATTCTTGCTGTCAGTGATCCATTATCTCAACCTGTAAGAATTTATTTAGGTTTTATTTCTGTGTTTGTGTGGAGTTTTTGTTTGTTTGTTTGCTCTGTTTTTTCTTTTGGTTGGTTGGTTTTAATAGATTTTTTTCAGGTGAAAGAGTTGATGAAAGTTTACTTATAACTTATCCTAAGTGTTTTGCAACGGAAAACCTTGCCCAAGTTACCTCCCAAGTATGTACATTTCCATAAGAATCACACACAGTTCATCAGTCCTTGGAAATTATTTTTGTTTGCATGGTTCCTGTAAAATGGGACTGTGATAAAATAGGACATATCTAGGGACTTGATACTATAAAGGCATACAGGTGTGCCTAGATCTATGTGGAGATACATTAGAGATACTTTCAGAGCTTTGTTTGTCTTTTTCAACACAGATCAGTCTCTTCATACCTTTAGAGTAAAAAAACCATAAAATTTAATTGGCACAAAATATTTGGAAGTCATAGGATGTTAAAAAAAAAAAAAAAGAAACTGGAATGAGCAGGGACTATACCATTTCAGAATAAAATATTCATAAAACTTATGGCCTTAGTTTGGATTTTACTGATTAAGATCATTGTATAGTAACATGAACCAGACCATGAAAAGTGACTTCATTTCTGTCCTTTGCAAAGGCTATGAAATATTGTTCAACTTTATCTGTGATAATTTAATTTTATGAGTTCTTAAAACTTAACTATTTCTATGTCTAGATGGTACCCAGACAAAAGGAACCAATTCCAGTAGGGACCACCATTTCAGAAAACAAAGGGCAACCCCACGTAAAATAGTAAGATCTAAAGGATTGACTCTCAGTGCTGCTTAGAAATGAGAACATTCATGATTTGAATGAATCTGAATAGCTTAACCTTGGGAAAATCAGCTCTGGCACAGCAGAAAAATACCAGTTGTACATTGAAAATTGGCAGGAAAGAATCCATTTTCAGTGAGAAATCAGTAGGATTCTCAATTTTTAAAATCAATTTATTTTTTTGGGAAGTTCATTATAGTGTGTACAATCTGTAAATACCTACAAGCCTGTGAAGATCTCCTGTTTGTCTATTTGACACAAAGCTGGTAGTTTCTGCTTTATGCTAGCCTTTATGCCATTATTTCAACAATTTTTCAGTTTTTATCAGGCTCTTTCACTTTTCTAAGACACAGTCTTCGTATTTGAATGCTATGGACCCCTCAGGAAATATTTGATGGAGGGAGCTGGTCCTGTTCAGTTACTCTACTGGGGAGGGAAGCCTTTCCTACGAGGACTATTTTCTACCTTAAATCAAATTAAATTCTTAAACAGATCTACACGTGTTGCATAATGTCTATGCAGTAATTAATAGTATCTGAGGAAGATTATTGATAGCTTAAATAATATTCTGCACCGTTTTATTCTATACCTTGAATATATTTCCCTGTATTTATGTGAAAATGCATTGGTAGTAAAAGTCTTCATTTTCAGAGGGTTTGAAAAAACTTACCTGTAGCTCAGTTATCTCAGCAGGTATCTCAACATCTGCCATTCTCCTTCCCTCTGTCAGTTCCACCTCCTGCTTCCAATTTCAGACGTAGTTTCTCTGAACAAGTCTTTATCTGCAGCAAGCATGTACAATCTGTAAGATTAACACTGAGAGTCACTTCTGTTCCTGGCTGGGCTTTCAGTGAGGACAGTATGTGCACTGCAAAGTGATATGGAGTGTAAGGATAATTAGTGCACACAGAGAATTAGATTTCTAAATCTGAATATGTGCAAACTCTGTCTTCTCAGCAATTTGCAACTTGGTCAAAAAAGCAGACTGATTTTTTCAGAGAGAAATCAGGCTGGACTACTTAACAGCTGCTGTCAGGCAAAAATCCACAACCCTGCTTATAAAGGGTTAAATAGTGAAACACTGAAAATATGCTTTGTCAAAATGTCAAGTTTGAGATCTAACATTACAAAAATGTGATTTCCCTAGCCTAATTTTTTAATGTCCATTCTGACTGTGTTTTCCTCAAAAGCTTGAGCCAGACATCCACTATAGAGAATAGGAGCTCAAGTAGTTACATTTTGGGAAATTTTTTGTATAAGCAACAGAAAATGGCTTCTTTCAGAGGGAAAAGATGGTCTCTCTGAAAGGAGGCAGGATGAACACCCTGCTTCTGAAAAAGAAACGACCTACCACAGTACAAGTAGTGCTTAATAACTAATTGCATCATTAGCAGTTAGAACTCAAATAGCTTAATCAGGATTTATGTATATATCACTGCAAATGTTCTTTAACATGAGTAGATGGTTCAGAAAAAAACACTGTGCTAAGAGACTAATAAATAAATCATGTCAGAGTACGATTTTTCATCTTTAATCCATAAAAATCCTCTATTATTAATAAAAATCTTTATTGAACTGGAACACAAAGCAGAGTATAAGATGTTCTGTATCTATCAGGACCACAATTACCCTGTTAGGCAATATAGGGGTTAAACTGTTTGTTGTTCTCATTAACAGTTGCAGAAGGAAATGGTCCTTCACTAATTGGCAAATACTGGATTAACAAAACAAGGCTGGCCTGGGACACTAAACAGCACGTCAGTTAATCAGAGAAATTAAGAGAAAATGTATATATGATGGCAATACAGATGTTACTCATTTCAAATCATGAGGTCAAAACTCAAAGTGATTAGAAGGGGCATATCTATATTTCAAGGATCGAAGGGGGATGTATCTGAATCTGGGGTTCATCTCTATTTCTGGTGACTTCTGAACATTTGCAGAGAGAATGATAGAAACTGAAAATACTGCCTATATTGGCTTAGTGAGTGGGATTTTCCATTTAGTCATGTGTGTGGATAGGCTTCTTTTTTATACCCTAAATGTAAGGAAGTGAAAGGAAAAGTGTAAGTCTGACTGGGTGTCAACAAATCTCTTTCTCACATCGAATGTAAAATAAAGTATAATTAGTGAATTCACCTCAGACATATGAAATGGAATTGTTACTGATCCACTGAATGCAGGCAAGGATTTGGGTATTCAAAACAGTGCCAAAGTACACTTAATAGCCTTGACATTATCCAAAAAAGTATATTGGGTACTCTACCTTTGCTTTTAAAGTTTGTTTTCTGCTACACAAATGGTATAGTATTGACTACTGGAAACACACTGGATCATCCAGGAGATGACAAAAACTTCTGACATTGTTACAAAATATGTATTACAGGTAAGATGTTAAAGTTTAGACAGAAAAGCATGATATATTCTGGTCTAAATGGTCAGGCAGATAATACAGAATAATTAAAAAATCAGGAGTTGCCTCTCAAGAAAATATGCATGGTATGTTGTGTAAGATTAGTAACATTAAACATGCACTGGAATGGATGCAAGATGAAGTACAAACATCAGCATGACATAATGCAACAGAAACATTTGGTTCTGTTAATTTCTTAGATGGATTTAGGTCAAGATAGAATAGCAGAAATCAATGGATATAGACTGCATGGTTATCACCCCACCTACTACAAATTTTCCCACAGACCTTGATTTAACAGCTAGGAGGCTTCACTGTGAGGTACTTCTGTCAGACTCATGCCCTGCTGACACTGCAGACGAGGTAAAACCCTCAGCTGTGTGAGCATGAATGTTCATGTTTATTCCAGCTGGCTGCAATTGGTAGGAGGAAAATATTACTGTTGCTAATATTCTTGGGATGTTGCATTATACCCTTTCTGAGAGGAAACACAGACAGGGGTTATTTCACCTCAGTTTTCTCCGAGGAACTGTAAATTACCCTCATGAGATACTCAGTAACACACACCAGATCAGCTGTTTATCAGCCTGTTTCAGAAGGGTTAGTGTAATGGATTCTACAGAAATTTTCACTCCTTGTAATTTAAAATATGGCTCCAGGAGCACCAATATATGAGATTCAGTGCAGCAGACTTTAAAGAAGAAAGGAGTTTTACCAGCCAGCAGAGGAGGAAAGGGCAGAACCTTTTCCCTTTAAGTTGCAAGATATAGCGAGATTAGAGAATTACATTTCCACCAGCAGTCTGGTCAGGAAGTGTTGGAATAGGAAGTAAGGAAGATGGGGATAATGAAACAGAAGGAAGGGATCCTTTCTCTAGCTTTATCTGTATAGAAGTTAAGAGGGCTTCAGTACAAACATCAGTCTTTCCTGACTTCAGCTTCCTTGTTTGAGATTGTTTGGAAATTTCTTCCCCATTACTTCTCAGTCTTGTGCAGCCAGAATGAGAATGAAGTCTGATGAATTTCTGTCTCACATGTATCAATTTTTCTTTTTTAGCAAAATGATAATTACAATCATTGCTTTTATTATGACTGAGAAGAGAGTACCCCTTGGCATCATACTGGTTGTTATCATTTTCACACATAGGTAAGGGAAATTTGGTAAGAAAGAAATTTCAGGTGGGTAGGCATTACTGAAAGTGGTTTCAGCCGTGTTCTTAATGGTGGTTGGGAGTGATTTTAGACAGCAGGCAACAACAGAGGTGAGAATATAGTGAGATCCTACAGCCATGTGAAAGGCATTGATTTTCAACCTCATCAGTGCCTCATGCTATGGGAGAAAAGCAGAGCACAACCAACCAGCTGGCATCAAATTAAAAGATGGTTGTGCTGGTACTACTTGTCTGGAATAATCAAATGAAAATTATGCTTTTCTAAAGTCTAGTTCAATACACTACTGTAGTCTCAGGCGAGTCAGCAAATATGTAGATTAATTCAGCCTCACTTCTTGCTTTTTTTTCTTTGCCTACTTTGAGACAGATTATATTTATTGCATAGACCAGCACTACTCCAAACTACAGCAGGTTCATTCCTTAAATGTCAGTTGATTTTACGAGCTCACATTTAACAAAAGAAGATGCAGAGTAAGGGAGTCATAGGTATTTATGTGTAACCCAAACTTTTGTTGAAAATTACAGAGGTAAAACAGGGTATATAATAACTTTCAAAGTACTGGGCTGAGATAAAAGGGAAAAAATAATAAAGGAGGATACTGATCAGCTGTTGCTCCAGATTTAGGGAAAGAAAAAGAACAGGAGATGTTAGCAGAACACAGACACCTCCATGTACACTTTTGTCTGAGAGTAGCAGCATGCAAGGCTATGAGCCTATGCAGGCAAACTGAAGAAATTCCAAAAGTATGTGCTAGCATGCTTGGGAAAGGGCAGATACTTAGCAACATATATTCTGAACATTTCCTTTATTTTTGTTGTCCCATCTAGTATGTAGTTATGTAGTTATCTGTTGAGCTGTTTTTTTGTTGTTGTTCATGACTCCACTACATAAATTATAAACCAAAAATGTAATAGCTTCTCTTATGCAACAATCAGAAATCTCTCTCTTGTGTGATGCTGGGAGAACTGTTCTGTGTCCTAGGATTTCAGTGGTGTTATTAAAAAAGGACATTTGTCTGAGTTCATTTATGGTAGCAAGCCTTATCTTTCGTCTAGATATGTGTCCCAGACAAATTTCTGCTGCAGCTGAAGTCACGCCAAAGCAAATGCTGCCTGCAGGGCAGAATTCTCATTAATGTCTTGGAGCAACACTGTCTTCCAGAAAGGTTCTACATTTCAGACCTTGCTTAATATCATGGATGCTTTGATACAGACCTTCTTTCAGTGAAATGGCTGCCTTAAGAATGGTATTCCTACTGTTACAAAGATTTAATGAGCATTTTCAAGCAAAACCTATTTAGATTTTTTTTTCCTTTGATAATAATTTTAGGGATGACTTCAGGGAAGACAAATTTCTTCACATCAATATTAATTATCATTATAAATTATTACTTAATGATGGGAAAAGGTGATGAAAGAGAATAAAGTTATATAAAGATTTTGTAAACCTAGTGAAACTTAACAAAACAAATTTCAGCATCGAGAGAAGATTATTTTTCTCATTTGTAATTTTTCTGTTATGATGAAATCTAACTTGAGGGCAGAATTTTTATAATTACCATTGATGCCAAGATAAAATCTGAATTGTTCCTTTAAAAGTTGCCCTTAATCCTCTCCAGACTCCTAGTGGAACTCAGTTAAATGTTTTCTAATACAATAATATGTAACACAAGCACTGAAATAAGTAGGTGAAGTGTCTTCTCAGATAATTTTTTTTGGTAGTATTAGGAAATAGAAAGGACTATTATCACCACATTACCATAATAGAACTTCTATATATTGTGAGGTACAGAGTTTTTACAAAGATTGTTTCTCTGTACTGAATTAAACTGGAATGTATCTTTGATATGGGCAGTTCATTAAGCCTAAAGCAAACAGACATTTTATACTAGCACACTAGAAGGAAACCCCCAAAGATTTCTCTTACTCCTGCGATTAAGCTGCCTCTCTCCTTTGTTGTGCAGTGGTGCTTTGTGTACAACTACACAACACCTGCACTGAGCAAGGACAGGACGTCCTACAGCGTGGTAGATGGCTTGTCAGGCCTGGTACCCACCATATGGAGTCAGCACACAGTAGTGACAGGTCAGGCTTCGTCATTCCATGGGGTGGCATAGGCAACATGCACTTTTCCAAGTTTGCTTAGTGCCGAGTAGCTCATCCCCAGATTGCTGCTGTTCTGGGCTGTTTGCCCAGAATTCTTCCCAAGAAAGACTAAACCCTGACAGCAAGAGGAATCATCATCCATCTGCCTCTCTGTGGGGACAGCAGAAGACTCAGCTGCAAAACTGCTCAGTGTAATTCTCTGCAGTGCTTTAAAGAACACACCTGTAAACATGACAAAATGGCAACGTCCCCGAAGTACGGCGGCGGCATCTGCTGAACTCGGGTGGCTGATCATGCTAACCAGCGACGGGCACAAGGAGGGAGAAAGGAAAGAGTAAGAAAGACAGAAGCTTAGTATTAATTTTCTCACAGTAAAATTGCCATTTTTGTGCCACTATTGATAAACTGTTGCCATGCTTAATAAACTTCAGAGACACAATTGATACAGTTTTGTTTGGATTTTTTAAGGGTGGTGATGCTTGGCTTTGGATCTCTCCCGCAGTGATGCCGTGGCTGGGGTAATTAGGTTTCTTGTGCTCACACCAGAACCTCAGTTTTTTATGTTTGCTGCCCCAGTTACTTGCTAGCTGAAAATAAAGGGAAAATTTTAGCAAGGAAAGCTTAGGAAGAACTAGCATGTAGAGCTAACTCTTGGGTAATATGGTTATCATTAATGTACTGTTTAGAATATAGGTAATGGAATGGTGGCTCCAGTTAATTTGTGTTGAAAGGAGACTGAAGAAGAAAACTGTTATGTCTGAAAGTGTGGTAAAGAGATCAGAATCTCCTAATTTGAATCTGCTGCTACCTGTGTGCTGAGAAAAAAAAAAGATGTTTAATTTAGATTTTTCAAGAGAATATACTTAAAACTGTAGAATTATATCTGTTAACATTCCATTTTGAATACAGGTAACAGCCAGAGCAATATAATTTTTGCATTTGTTATATAGCACATACAATACTGAAAGGAAATGGCTGAATTAATACTGTAAGAACTGAATTTGTTCTCTGATCTACATAAGTAATTAAAACTGGAAAATAGGATTGCAAATAAACCTTTTGATATGACATCAGCAAATCTACTGTAACCAAAGGATGACAGGCTGAACCATGCCTTTCACTAATCTGATTGTGAATGTGTTTTACAGCCACAATTGTACAGTGAAACTTACTTTTAAATAAATTATAATTTTTAAGCAGTAGAATAGATTTTTTAAAGATGCCTATATTAATTTGTATATGTCAATCAATGATGGCTTAAATAGTGACTCACAAAGCTGGTTTTATATGAACATGTATTTTACATATTGTGCAGGAAGGAACAAAAAAACCCGTGTAAGGTAATATATGAAATTACATGAAGTATTCCTCCTCTGTTCCATGTTAAAGATCTTTTATTTAGTATCACATTTTGGATTTGAAAGAACTGCATTTCTTCTAATCAGGAAGGGCTGAAATGAGAAAAAGTTCTCTAATTTTTGAGTTGAGGCTTACACAAATTTTAGGTAGTGCCTTTATATACTGCTCTTCATTTTTGGGGTTACAAAGCAGCTTATCCAAAATCAGAAGAATGCTACAGCCCAGCTGTGTTTCTGTTGTGTAATTAGGAATTTTCTGCCCTGTATCTGCTGGTGAGGACTGAAAGATATCCACACTACTGCAAGATGTTTTCTCTTTTGAGGACGTGCTAGTGATTCTGCACATTTATATTTCAGTGTTTTTTGTGATCTTGGAATGATATCTTGCCATACTGTGCAGTACCCATGGCATTATGGCTTCAACCTGAAATCTTGCCCTTCCTGACTAGTGAGCAATTAACTTGTAATGTTGCATGCATTTTAATACCTTTGGACTGATCCTGTCACTATTAAAGAAAACATCAAACTGACACTTGTTTCAAAAAGTGCTACCATGTTATGTAACACATATAATTGTATTTCATATCATACATAAAGATTTTATGCTTTCTACACTGCTCAAAGATCAGGTTTGGGGGTTTTTTCAATATTTCCTGTTTATGTTTAGCATGCTAGGCCATTTAACTAGGAAGAAGAGATTTAGCAACATTATTAGGGACAAATTAAATGTCAATTAACACTTACATTACAACAACACACTTTTAATCCACAATAGAAATTTAGTTCACCATATTAATACATGCTTGCTTGGTTCTATTTTTGATGTTAGTACTTATCTATGAATTCAATAGTAAATATGGAAAAAATTTAGATAAAAGATTCTGTGATTTTTGGAAGAGTCTAGAGTCCCTGTAAAATATGTTCCTTGAAAATGTCATATTCTACAAGCATGGTTTCAACAGTATTTTTTATTTCATTGCCATAAATGCCATGGATTTCCTTGGAAACGAAATAAAACTAACAGTTTTTCAGCAGCCTCACTTAGGTACATGCCATTTTTATCTAACTCAATTGGTGCTTATTTGTAGATTTAAATCTCTTTGTAAAGTTACAATTTGCCAATATTTCCATTAAGGCAAAGCAGGTACATTAATAGCAATATCTGGCTCAAAGAAACAGAAAAATTCAGTGCTTTATCATACTAAATCAATTTAAAAAGAATGGAAAAATATCACACAATATTTGCAAATCATTAGTCCTAAATTTACTGCTCTTTTAAACAGAAAATCTAGAGTTCTGAACACTGAATAGTAATTGTGCATTTAAAAAAATTCCAAACAGTTTGCTGGTCTTTACTAATTGAATTAAGAACTGGTAATTGTAATACTTGTGTTTTTTTTTTTCCCTGGACTTGCTTCAAGTCTAATTTCCTGAAGCTTAGAAAACATGAGAATCCTTCCTATTCATTGAGTTTTCACTTTAACACACCTCCTAAGAGTGTGTATGGATCCAATTCTAGGAATCACCCAGTGGGACATAACTGACTTGGGATAACAGGAATATTTAATTCATCTATTGGCTCTCTACATTTAGTTTGCAATTAGAAAAGCACCACACTGGGAGCTAACAAAGGAAATGAGGTATTGATGTCTTAGAAGAGAGATATTTCTCATAATGTTTTCTATGTGGCACTTTGATCTAGAAATATGTACCCAGAAATATATTTTCCTTTTCTCACTAGCTTGGTAAAATTTTCACTTGTTTGGTATTTTTCCTAAAATATATTTATGTTAGGTTTGTTAAATATGGGCTTTTTATGCAAAGACATTTCAAAACTCTCCACTTCTGATATACCTAAACAAACAACATTAGCTTGAGTGACTTGAAATGCAGATGTTTACCACAGCAAAAAATTAATCTGAGAAAAAAACACACCATTTTTACATCAGGATATGGTGTGTCACGATTATTTAATTCATGATCATTCTTAGATATTTGCGATAGAGTTGTTATTTTAGTGTAGTGCATTATGAATGACAAGAAAGCAATGATATTATTATTGTCTCTAATACATCTTCAACTTTGGCAAATACCTTTAAAGCTGGTAGCTAGAAAAACCTTTGGGCTTTGATAATTGGAGTTGAAAGACTGATAAACAAATGTATATGGAATGCATTAAGGACCACTTGCACTGGGAGTTAATTTTGTCTGGTTTGGTGACTATATCATGATCTCCTCCATTTTGAGAAAAAACACTAATATCATAATTTATTACAGCTTCATATTTTCAAGTAGTGGAATGGAATGAGTTATATCTCTCCAGAGGCGCTAATTTAAAGATATTTGGCATTCATAGAGCATCTGTAAGAACTAGTATAGTTAGAAATTATATATAGAGATGATTGAAATGATCTAAGAGTGAAGCTTGTCACAATGTAGTTGATATATATCTTTGTAATGATCCTTTCATTTAGCAAATGAAAAATTTCCCTTTATTTGGTGTATAGTTTAAATGAATATTGCATCATAACTAGCAATTTTCATGTTATGGTCAATAAATTATATAATTTGTGATGAGTACTTCTAATCACAGTGTTAAATATAGTCGTTGATCTGCATTCTGCTGTTATTGGTGATAATGATCACAATTGCAGATTATGCAAGGAGCATAGTGCAGAGGAAGGCCCTTAGAGAACACGTAAGCCTCTTTATGATATAGGTAGCCAGAGCTATTTCTATAATAACAAATAAGTGAAAGAAACCTGTAGATAAAAGTGTTAATTTACTTCATTCAAGAAATATTTTGCTTCTGGTACAAACACTGGAAGTTGTGTGTTCTTTCAACACCCATGTCCATACTTTGTGACCACACAGACAATGACACCAACCACATTTCCAGCAGAGAAGATAGAAGACAGCTTTTAGGTTATCAGAGTTAAGGTCAAGTGCTTCAACAATATGAGTGGCTGGTATGTATTTTGAGGTGGTTTGTTTTTCAAAAAGTGAAAAAAAATAAGACAAGAAGGGCTGAATACAAATCTACCCTTTCTTTCATCTGCTGTGAATAGTTATACAGAGACAAATGACAATTTTTACTTTCCCTGAGAGTTCTGCTCACAAGGGATTTGAACCTGTAACTCTTTAACACCTACAGTGTCTACTTTAGAATTACTTTTTGCTTTTCTCAGCCAAATACAACACTACTTATTTAGCATTTTAAGCGATATCTTACTATTTTCAGAAAAACACCCTGTTTCTGTCTGAGTTTTTTCTCTACGTCAAAGGTTGCCCTGGAGTTTCAAAAATGTGGCCTCTTCTCCTTTAATAAGTGTATTTTGATGTGTGTAAAAAATACTCAACATAACTAAAATGTTCTGTTCAATTCCCCAGGTACATTATTCTACTTCTGCTTTGGGATAGTATAAGTATAATGTGTAGTGAACTAACTAAGGGACTGAATTAATTGAAAATAATCCTGTATAAAATATATGCATTTTCTGTCCACAGTCAAATAAGGGGAATGGTATTTCCTATTACTGTATTAAATTTCTTCAAAGGGTCATGCTTGTGCTTACCATAAAACTATAGAATCCACACCTTCTTAGTTACATATAAAAACACTTGAGATATAACAAGTCCTGACTGAATGTGTACATGGGTTTAAAGACAAAACCTGTAACACTGTAATTCTTATTAGATACCAGATTCTTTTATGTTCTTTGGAGACCAAAGTTTTCTTTTGTTCTTCTCATTATATCATCTTTAAAAGGATCCTTTTTCTTTTAGGAAAAAAACAGAACCCACTGAATTTGCAGTGATTTTTCCCCAGAAATTTTTGGGTTTCTTCTTATTATACTATTCCTTTAAAATATTACCCATTGTTTCTTATAAGGAAAATATCTCTCTAGTATTAAGCTTTACTATAAGCTCATTTGATAGAAATTGTTTTATTTTATAAATAAAAGCCTATTTAAATGAGTTTAATGTCTCTCACAAGCCTCACTGACCAGTCAATGAAGTTAAAGAATCATCCTGCTCTTTTGTTCCTTCTGGTTGTTTTTCTGCAATCTCAGTTTGCCAAGCTAGTTCATGAAGCAGCTGCAAAAATTCATCTCAGAGCTAGAGGCAGTGTAATAGAAACAAAAGACATACAGAAGGGAGAGCAGGATCTGCCTTAGAAAATGCTCAGATTTATCTTTTATATCAGCTCTGGCTGGGATTCACAGAATAACTCAGACCAGTCAAAAAATAAGACAGATAAACTCCTGTCTTTCTTGTGTTGATACTGGAAATACATACCAAAATTAAGAACTATTTCAGAGAGCTGATCTGACTGAAAACCCTCCCTACAAAAAAGCTTGCTACACAAGCCTGCAGGTGAGAGAGAATAGCAGGTCTTTGTAAAATCCCACATACAGCGAGGAGACGAACATGAAAACTGCTAGTTTGCTTTAAAGAATAGATAGTTTAGAATTTTAATGAGTTGCCACACACATTTTGTATTTGGGAAGGAAGTCCATTGCTCTTTATATCAACATCGAAATTTCACTGACCTTAGGCAAAAAATTTTCATTTTAAATTATTTATTCTTCCATCAGGGTGTCCATCCGGGGAGTTTAGCAAGGAACACATGCAGAACTTTAAACTTCTTTCTAAGCTCAGCAGTATGATAAAAAAACCTGCCCCTTAATCATATGAAAAAGTCCTTCTGGTTCATATAAATTTTACAGAAACTTGAAAATTGATTCCTTTTCTGGCAAAGCCACCTGCAATTTTCTTCAAATTTCATCATAAGGAATTAAAATGTCTTGAGAATTGTGTTTAACATTACAAACTTCTAGTGCTGAGACTATGTAATTTTATAATAGATTTATATATCTGTTATATGGAGAAATATTAAAGTCAAAAGAGATTGAAATAAAGTAATAGTCTAATAGTCATCAGCATGCCTGTCAGTAGACTGATAATAATTCTGGGTGTCTATGAATGGTATTTAAGACAACAGGAGAAGCCAGTTTCTCTTTAGTCATGTTGCTCTTGATGACCACAGTGTTCTGGGCCCCAGATGGGCACAGGTAATTTTAACTGAGGAAGTTTCAGCATCAGGAACTGGGTGCAGCTGTGAAATACAAAGTGATATAAGTTATACAGGGAGCAAATGTGTTTGTATAAAGTCCTCATTAACAGGAAAAAAATCTTGGGCAACAAAAACCCAAATATATTTTTGAACAGCATCTTGCCTTACACCTTCCAGCTATTTTTACCCTTCCAAAAGTTCTCAATTAATTTTCTTCAGAGAATAATTTCCACCTAGCTGTCCTTTTTCCCATCTTAAAACATCTTGTCATAAAAGCATTTCTTGGTTAGTAGGTTACTTAAATATCCTCCATTGACTAATTGCCAGAAGAAACAAACCTAATAGCTACAAAACTCCATGGCTCTGTTAACCTTTAATGAAGATTGTTTATTGTTGGAGGAACAGATTACATTTGGAAAGTCAGAAATCCAATGACTTCTTCATTAGTATTTTTCTACACTTTTGTCTACAAAGTCAAGAAAGAAGAGACTAAAGTGAATCTATCAGTAAATGTAATCAGTTTGCAATTGTGTTACTTGTTCAATTTCAATAATATAGTTTTTGTTTTATTTATGCCCAGAACTCTGATGTGTTTTTCTCTTGTTTGGTGAATTGTCAGAGACTTGCAGATGAAGGAAAAAATGTACATACTACAAGTGCTGCAAAATGTCTTCTAGGACTGCGATGGGTTAATACCCTTAAAAAAATCATAGAAAGGTAATTTGAAATCTAAAATACATCAGAAGTTATATATACTTTAGGGATTGTCCTCACTTACCTCTGGTTTTGTTCATGTCCTGAGTTGTATTCCTTTTGATGAAACTAGACTAGGAGGTTTGCTCCAGGATGTCACATGTACTCCACCTGTGAGTGAGTATTCAGTCACTCAGATTAATTAATTCTACTCCAAAGTAAAACTTCCTCAAAATACATATATGGATGATAGGTCCCAGACACCAACCTGTTCTGTTCTATAAATGCATTCAGACTATGCTGCTTACAGAGGTAGAATAGATCCTGTGTAGTAACAATATATTGTACAATATTGGCTCCCTTAACCTCTGAGTTAATATTATGGCTACAAATATGGGGAAAAAATAGAAATTATGTTATGAATTACCAGCTGATACCATCATTAATAGAGTACATTTCCTCTCATTTGTTATGTATCTGGCAGTCTAATTGTTTGTGAACCTCAACGCACATGTATTGCTCATTCAAAGTTTAACAAACTCTGTTTAGAGTTGCTCATGGCCTAGATTTACCTATACTGAATTAAAATTCTTAATTTTATGGTAGACTTGCATGGTGTGTTGCTCTTTGGGTAAATGGGGCTAGAAATCCTTGCCGCACTGAGATCATTATGGTTGAAATAGGTTGAGAGGTAATTCAAATAAATTTTGGAGTTAAAAAGATTGCACCAGTCCCTTTCCTTTCTGATTTTTTTTTTTTAACTCATGAACAAAGTTCTGAATTTATTCAGCTGTGCAAAATGGGAATTTCCAAGGCACAAGAGTATTGAGTTCTAGAAAAGGTTCAGATGACATAATGCAAGAATTTTATTTTGGGGACCAATTGTGCAGATTTTCATTCACTCTGTAAATTTGTCAGTCTGAGGAAAATAGTTTCTAATGTAGGAAACCGCACGATTTATCATAGAAGATGTTTCATGTGAATCCCTTCTTTGCTCAGTGTAAATCTTACCTGGACTTATACACTCTTGAGAGATTGTCTCTACTTGCTTGGAAACCTTTTAACTTTGGTAGATGGACATGGAGACACAATAATGTTAACACATATAGTTATTTAGAAATCTTCAAAGGCATGCTGGAACTGTGTTTCTGTTGGAAATTGTCCTTCCTTGTTCCCATAAACTGGATATATGCATGCATCCAAGGAGAAAGAAAATACCTGAAGAAAAAGGAGGCACTAGATACAATAGACTCTGCCTCAGACAGATTTATTGGATGGGATTACATTCACAAGCAGAACAAATAGGTTAATTTATTTTTATCCATAAGTCAGCTAACTGCATGTGAAGTAGGTAATCTAAGTTGAAAGACACAAAAAATAGTGTTAATTAGATTTTTAGAGGCTATCTCACCCCAGCTGAACTTCTAAACAGAGTTTGTTAAACTTTGGATGAGCAATGCATGTGCGTTGATGTTTACAAACAATTACACTGCTGGATACATAGCAAATGAGATGAAATGTGCTCTATTTATGATTGTATCAGTTGATAACTCATAACATAATTTCTATTTCTTCTGCATATTTGTAGACACAACATTAACTCAGAGGTTAAGGGAGTCAAATAACTGGGAGCTGACATGGTAAAGTAAATCTGCAAAATGAGTTAAACATTTCTTGATTAGATTTTGTTGGTAATTATTAACTATGAGATTTTGAGATATACAATATCAAAATATTTTTGAAGGACAAATTGATTGGTGTATCTTGATATTTTGTTTCTGAAGTCCTTTTTTACTTTCCATGTGATGCAAAAGACAATTCTATGCTTTTTGAATAACTAATTTTAGAATTAAGGAGTCAACTTCACCTTAACATCTCTTCTAAGATGAAATTTTTTACTTAAAAGCATGATCTTCTTACAGCTCAGCACTACAATTATTTGCTGGTCTCTAAGGCTTCTAAGTTGTGATGTTAAAGCAGAAATGGGGCTATTTTTAGGATGTTGCATGTAGGGGTTTTTCATGTGACTGTGAGGAACATGCAGAGAAAGAATATCTGCATGCAGTAGGAAAAGAGAAAGAATGAGTGTGAGAGAGAGTGGATAAGAGACCTCCACTTTCCTGTGTGAGTAAAGTGAGGGGAATTATATCTGTCCTTTGGTTTTGTATTGAATAGGCTCAAGATCCATGGTGTCAGTTTTGGAACTACTTATTTCCTTCCTTCTTCTCTTTCTCTCTCTCTCTCTCCATCTCGCTACGTGTTGGGGTCTATTCAATTACCAAAGCTACATGCAGACCCAATATATAGACAAACCACTTAAATTGATTGTCATGGAATCTTTTTAGATTTAAATATTTTGCCAAAACAGGATTTTAAATTAAAAGCTCTCTTTAGGGCTGCAGGGCAGAGAATGAGATTGTTAATCCTGGCCTGAGTAGGGGAGGGGTGGGATGGCTTCTTCTGGCAACAGTCAGAAGAAATAAATTCCACACAGAAGGGAACTAATAAAATGTGAAATTATTTAAGTAACATTAATTTCAATTGTACTATCTTATTATTAAAATAGAAGTTATATATCCATTCATAAGTCTGCCCTCGTGTTGTTGCTGGATTGTTGCATGGCATAGGGATGAATTTGGGGTTTTTTCCTCTACCTTGACTATTTCTGCCTTCTAGAGGAGCTGATATTCATTATCCTGTTTTTCACTGAAAAATGAAAAACAAACCTCGCAATGCTGCTGTTTTCTGACACCAAAGCTATGTTTTCTGTTCCCCAGTGCTGCCCAAAGAAGGCATCTGAAGCACCTAGCCTTTGCCTTAGACTTGGTTTTAGAGTGCTCTGCTAGAAAGGTATTGCAGGAGCAAAGGTCACTCTCACTCACTGCATTATAAAGTTGCAACTAACTCAAGTACCCTCAAAAGCATCAGGGGTGAACAATTTGTCTCAGTTTTGCATCATTTGATTGAAGAGTTTGTTGAAAAAAGTTAGGTAGGGATGAACAAAATATTTTCTGGTTATGGAGGGTTCTAGGGAGACGCTGTGTTTGGGGGTGATTGTATTAGTGCATTTTTTTCTAATGCTGGATTCTGTATGCCTCTTTCTTGCATGTAAAGTAGTAAAACTGAGTTTGGGGCTTTCATGTATTTATTACTATTTCTATAGAATATGTAGAAACAATTTTTAGGCAATAAAGATTTATAAAAAAACTATTACAAAAACTGTGACATTCAAGCTGACAGGATGAAATTTATTGACATTAGACTCCAAAGCAAAAATAAAATAACATCCCTATATTTAAATTTATAATGGCTAATGAAAATTGCAAACTATACAAGTATGATTGTTGTATTTTCCTTGAACTCCATTAACTGTTTCCATAAAGATAATTGGAATTGTTTTCTTCTAATGAAAAGGTGAAAAAAGTGATTCCACAAATGTCTAGAAAGATCTCAGTTTTCAGAAAGATGTCATGTTATAGTGGCTGGATGTTTTTATTGAGTTGAGCATTTTAAATGCCTTAATAAAGTGTTCTCATTGGCAACATTTTCATTTTCATTTGCATTCATTTGCCACATTTTTATATTTCTTTTGGCTTTAGAAAGAGAATAAATTGCATTTCTTTCAAATTTAGCTATTGAGAAATTTAATTGAGTAGCAGAGGCTTTGTACTCAAGCAATTCGTAAACTAGATACTCCATTTAAAATAGATGTGAAGAGTATAATTAGTTGTGTCAATAAGTGATATCAAGATTCTCTGAAAAATGCAGTGAGAATATACCAGAAGTAAACAGAAGATTTTACTCCCCTCACTTGTCAGCTGAGTACCTTAATGAATATTGACTAATTTAAACTAGAGTGTTTCTTTTACACCTCAAAAAACGCAGAGTAAAACAAGCAATCATAAGATGAATTTAGCTGGTTATCCCTTTGACAGGTGATGTAATGAAAAAGTCATACACTTTGTGTACCTGAAGCACATTTTTCTATCCATCAAATGCTTGCTGTCATGTGATGCTTTCTTTGTGAATGTGAATAAAAAAATTGTTACAGCAAATGTATTTCAGAATATGAATCTTTAAACTACAGTGCACATTGCTCAGGATGTGTCAGAGCTGAAACCATTCCAATCATAAAGCCCCATGGTACTTCTTATCTGTGTTTGCTGAACATATTTAAGCAGGCTGCTAAAAAATAGCTTTAGGGAGATGGATTGTGTATATTTTTCAGAACATAAAAAATAAACAAGGGTACAGCAGACATACACTACACAGAAATCTACCTCCTTTCCTGCCTTTTCTCATCACTATCAGAACCTGAGACTTGATTAGTCATTCCACTTTACAATTACCAAGAATTTCTCAAAGAAATCAAAACTTAGAAGCATTTTGTTTCTACCTCCTCACTATTTACAAACAGATTGAATTTTTAAAAGCAATATAGAAGTATTTTTTAAGAGAGCAGTTTAAAATTGCTTTTAGTAAAATTATTTTTCTACAACAATAGAATGAGAATTATATAAACATTGCCTACAGGAAGAACCAGCAACAGAGACTGTAAAACACTTCTTTGAGATGGGCCATCGTTGGAAATGTGGTATATGGAAATGTTTAAGAAATTTGAACTATGAATAATTTACTGAAAATCAGATATGTCATTCTGTATCTTAAAAATCCATAAATAACAGCAACTTTCTTCAGCACACCTTTTTGTGAATTTATGTGGTTTTTTAATAAATAAATTTCTCTAGAGAAAATAGCTTTCAAATATTAAAGTTCACATGGATATAGCTGGAGGGAATATAAATCTACTTGTGCTTCTGTTAAGACCCTTATCCCCAAACCATCCTTCTATTACAATAAAGAAACTAAACTAACTGTCCAAACCAAAAAGTTTTAATTTTTCAGTAATTTAGCAGTGACTAATATTACACAGAACATTTAATTGTTTAGGGATAGACCAGAAGGTTATTTTTGGAGAAAGTGAGAGAAACTGACTTTGTTTGAAATATTCCATTTGTAAAGAAAAGGAAGACTAATCTAAAAAGGCATAATGGAAAAAGTGGGTGCTGCAATTAAGTTTATTCAGGTGGAAATGGCATTTCCTATAGTTCAAAACCAGAAGTAATGACTCCTCTACTCAGATTTCCAAGGACAAAATAAAAGAGGGTTTTTCTGCTTAGTCATCACAGCAATGGAGCACTGTGTTACTACCTAGTGCAGATCTGACCCAAAGAGGGCTTAATGCAAAAACAATTGTACAAAACCACTCTTCTTCTAAGGAGCAGGGAGGACACTTCTTCAGAACTGCCCCAAGCCTTCAGTCAAATTGTCCCTTTAATTATCTGATTCAGAGTCTGCTAATGCAAACAGGGGATGCCAGTGCCCTGCCTCTGGACTTCTGTGGCCTCGCCCCTTCACTGGGGCCACCTAATGGAGGCTCCCCAGGTAGCTCCGTTGCCTAGATCTGCTGTGGGAGCTGTGTGGGTGTTTGCTGAAGACAGCTGCCTGAGACACCCATACCAGTCAGAGGAGGGACTCAGTCCTGCCCAGAAGTCAAACATGAGAATGGGGCTAAGCTGTAAGGCAGCACAGCTGCCAAGGTGAACAGAGCAGCGCTGCAGGGCTGCAAAGGAGTCCAACACCCCACCTCTTTTGTCTGCTCACAGCCTCACCCTGAGTGCCCATAGTTATTTCTGTGATTGTGCTAGGGATGCATGCTGTATCAGCTGCCACCAGTCAGTATTCTCACACTCCACATGAAGAAAATGCTTCACAGGATGGCTCCTACGCCCTAGTGACAAGGGCCTATAAATAACTCAGAGTGCAGAGGGTGGAATTTTGGCATATTTACTGTGCTATTGTGTTACACATTAGGATAAGCTGGACATTTTTTTGCCTGCGTGAGAAAAACTTACCTTCTTAGGCATGACAATAACTTTTGAACATTACTGCTGTAAGGTGTTTTGAACCATGACAGTGTGCCCCAGCCAAACCATTTGTAGTAATACCTATTGGAGCCCTCGGAGTGAGACCAGGATGGAATTACCCTCACCAGCTTCACCTTCAGCTGCAGCAGACCAGCTCCTGGAGGGTTTTTAAGCTCAGTCAGAAGGTTAAGTGAGCAGAGAAGAAGAGGAGAGAGATAGGACAGTCTTGTATGTGGTCTCTGTCCTCTGCTGTCTGGTTGTTTGGATTTCCTGAACTAACTTGGCTGCTGATCATCTTGACTCTTCTTGCCTGGAACTGGAGCAACAAGGACTGAAAGGCAAACTGTGCTAAATTGAAAAAGAATTGGGAAAGAAGAAGCTGAAAAACTAAGTACCAAGACAGTGAGGAATAGATAAAAAAGGACTGTGCTGCACAAAACTAAAACCAATCTTATTTCCTGAAAAGTGCATGCAGAGCTCTTGGACAAAGAAGAGGGACCAATCAAGCAAGGTGTAATCTCATGCACTGCAGTTGCAAAATGTATGTGTACTATATTATGGATAAGTTGGTAAAATGTATCAGTACTGTGTTATGTAAAAGTACTGTGTTAAGTAAGTGAAAATGTGTATGTACTGTGTTAGGTAAAAATAGAGTAAGATGCATAAGTAGTGAGTTATGTATAAGTTAGTGAACTGTATAGGTTATGCATAAGTATGTAAAAGTAGGTAAAATGTGTTAGTATAAGTATGCAGAATACACAAATGATGTGGTAAGTAGGTATTAAATAAAAATTGGAAGATACGCAAGTTCCTGCATGATGCCCAAAGAGGTGATGGATATTTTAGAGCGTTTTAAGCTTCTGTGTAATCATAATGATTTGTTGTACAAATGTGCTGAGTTCCCGCACATTACAGAAAAGCAAAGAAGATCCCTCTCTTTAGTTTTATTCTCTAGTTCCATATTTACACATGAAAAGCATGCTGCTGATTTATCATTAAGCTGGGGACTCAAATTAACACGACAATTGCTGTTTCAGACTGAACCTGTGTGGAAGCAGAAATAAGTGTTGTGTTATAGCCAGTTTCAGGCACAGTGAAGTTGCCACAGGATGTTGGGATGGCACTTTTCCTTATGAATTTCCTAGTTGGAAATTGAGACAGTGTGGAATGGCCTTCCTGTGACTGAGAGGGTGTGTAGCTGGGCAATCCTTCAGTAAGTCTCCTGGGCATGAGCTTATCAAAACTCTGTCAACACCCAAAATGTCCACTCAGGGAGTCTATTTCTTTTTCCTATTGTCAACTCTACTCTTTCTGTCACTCACAGATCTTTTGCCAGATTAAATTTAGCATACTTCCAGCTGTTAGCCTGCAGATTTTCCACATATTATTCAAAATATGGATTATACATTTCACATTTTACTTGTTTCAAATATTTTAATACTTTCTTTAATAAGTCCCCTCTGGGGATTCCTACCACAGCTCCGCAGCTCGATACATCTCGCCTGCCACCCGGAAGTTGTGCTCCTACTGCGGCCCCAGACTGCCTGGCCAGGAGAGCCCGGACAGACCCCAGGATCGGCTGCCCAGGGAGGTTTGTGAAGCCTTTCTTCCATCCCTTCCCGGATCCCAGGCCGCCATTACCGCGTGCTCCCTGAGCTCGCTCCGGAGCGCCCCCTGCAGCCGCGGGGGAACCATCGCACCTGCCCTGCTCACCGGGAGCCGCCAGCGCCCCTGCCGGCTGTGACTGGAACTGCACCAGAGGGGAAAGGGCCTGACAGCCGAGAGAGGCTGCACTGGGTTTGTGCTTCTGTTTGCTGTCACCACTGTAGTTATTGTTGTTTGTTTGCCTGTTTATACATCTGTATTTTAGTAAAGAACTGTTATTCCTATTCTTTATATCTTTGCCTGAAAGCTCCCTTAATTTCAAATTTATAATAATTCAGAGAGAAGGGGGTTGCATCCTTCACTTCAAGGGAGGCTCCTGTCTTCCTTAACAGACATCTGTCTTTTCAAACAAAAACATACATCCACTACATTTCTGCTGCATTTTAATCAAGGAAGGTAAGATTTTTCTCTTCAGTCATGAAACTGAAAATATAGTAAAGACAATAAAGAACAAAAACTACTTTGTCAAAAACTCCAGCAGTACTAATTTTAAATTTGTCAGATCTGAACTACTCAACTAGTAACTCCTCACAGGCACGTTTCCTCCCTCTCTTTTTTTTTCTCAGTTTAGGAATTTTTTTGAGTAATCTTTTCATTCAAAAATTAGATAATGAATTTACCTTTTAAAAGATATTGAAATAAAAGTTGCACTTTTTCCACAAGTTCCACATTTTCCACAATTTTTTCACTAAAACATTTTCACTGAGAGGGTTTTCTTCTGTAATGTGGTTAGAACCTTGAATATGCCCACCTGTCTGCCTCCTTTGACAATTTTATTGTTCTTGTCCTAAAAGTGTCCTATTAGTTTAATAGTCACAATTGATTCTAACAATTAAAACACTTTATGTATTTTTAAGGAACATGTAAATTTCAACAAAGTTGTTATGACAACATTTTTTTTCCTAGCTCCAGGGTGGAAAGGACAGTTCATATCATCACAGAAAAGGGAATGAAAGCAGAGAATTGGAACAGAATTGAGATGACAAGAGTGCAAGAACAGTCTTGGTATTCACCAGTGCTGGTTTTGGCTGAGGTGGAGTTAATTTCCTTTACAGTATCTAATAGGGAGGGTATGTTTTGAATTTGTTTACACTGAAAACAGTGTAAATAACAATATTTTCATTACTGCTGAGGAGCCTTTAGACAGAGGTAGAGCCTTTTCTGATTCTTGCACTTGCCAGCAAGGATGCTGGGAGTGTACAAAAAATTGAGAGAGAATGAAGCCAAGCTGATCCCAACAGACTCAAGCAATATTCCATACCATATGATATCATGTTCAGCATATAAAGCTGGAGGAAGAAGAACGGGGAGGGATACATTCAGAGTAATGGTGTTCTGTCTTTCCAAGTCACTGTTAAGTGTGATGGACCCTTGCTCTGCTGGGGATGGCTGCATATCTGCCTGCCCATGGGAAGTTAGAAATTAATATTTTCCTTTGCTTGTGCATGAAACTTTTACTTTATACATTAAACTATTTCATCTTGGCTCATGAGTTTTCTCTCTTTGACCCTTCCAAGTCTCTCCCCCATCTCATGAGGGGGGAGGGAGTGAGGAGATATCTGGTACTTAATTTCTTGCTGGGATTAAACCACATCATCACCTAAATTGTGCAAGACACAAGCTTTAACCCCATGGCAACAATTTTAGACAACATGACTTTATCATGGATTTTCTATACCCTCTGAGCTTAGGCTGAGTTCATGGTTCTGTACTGCATAAGCCTTTTTTTGCAGCTCAGAAGACCCTGAGAAAATTTAAGAAAAAAGACTTATAGAAAGCACTGTAGATTGAGAAAACAGTTTTCTCTCACATCTGATCTCAAACTTCTTTACTCACACAAGATTTATCTTTGTAGTATTTTTAAGGTGATTGTCAGCAGTGTCCAAAGAAGTGGAGAGTAGGTTTTTTTGTATATTTTTATTTGGGAAATACATAATAGTGACACAGATAATGTGAAATGTGTATTTCTCTAGGGGTGAATCAAACATGGCGTTGGGAAAATAGTTTCAGTAGAGAAATGGGTGGATTTTATAAGACTTCTGACTAAAATATACAGTATGTGTGGAAAAACTCCATGCCATAAGACAGAATTAAAGCATGAAGAACACTGAGAGGCAGGTGGCAGGCTGAGAAAAAGGAGGCTGGTGAGGGCATGGTCATTACATACTTGTGCCAAACGTTTCAGTGGTTATTAGAATCTGAAAGTCACACTGAAGAAGCTCGTGAGGAAGGGTAGTTTTCAGAGGCAGAAACAAATAGGCTTACTGATTCTTGGCATCAAAATTGTGGTTTGTTTTCTTTTTATCTCTTAGCAGAAATAAAGCTGGTTTTTACTAACTTGGTTTGTGAATATTTTGTGATAGCAAGTTGCTTCAGGCCTACTTCTTCAGGTGTCACTCTAGGACATGAGAAGGAACACATGTACACAAGAGATTTCAGAAGGGCTAAAAGCCATCTATGTTTATTAGCTTCCAAACTTTATAGATTTCTTAACTAGGACAAGGATTGGGTGAACAAGGTCACTTCCTCTACAAACACATTGGCTACAAGAGATGCCCATCAGGGTATTCTTGTCATAGTGCAGGTATGTAAACATTCTTACAGTTAAAAAAACATAACTATTGTTTACATGAAAAATTGTGAGAACTCTGACTCCAAAAGTAGAAACATCAGAAAGCTGAGAGAACTAGGCAACATTCAGGCTTGTTCCATTTCATACTTTTTTTTTCTTTCTGAACCTGTAGAAAGAGACAGCAACAACTGCCAATGTAAGGTTCTAAACAATTGAGATTTTAGTATATAACTCACTTTCTAATGGGTTTGAATGTTTCTGACATGCTCAATTTGTGCTGAATCTTGTGACAGAAAATTTTTCCTTAATTCTGCTTTGTTTGGGTTGAGATCAAATAACTACATTTTTATATTAAAATGACAGTTGGAATGAGATTAAAATGGCAGGAAAAATAGCAAGACTTTGCACTGTGAATTAAGTGAAATGAATATATGTTCAGCTGCACACTTATACAGCATGATCTAGAAATCTTGCAGGAAGGTTTCCCTTATGGTATTTGCAGGTATTTTGCACTGAGTGCGATGTTTTGCAAGTAGAGTTCAAATTCTTCTAACATTTATGCAGAATTCGGAAGTAACCAGGGGGTCTTGTGATTGCCTTATTTGAGATACTTAGTCATGAAAATTACAAATGGCTGTTTGGCCTATGATTTTTGAGAGTGCTTTTAAAGAAGGCATAAAAATTAAAGAGAAATTTCTTTAAAAGGAAGGCATTCGTGCTTAATGCTAAAAAGATACTCCATATGGCAGATTTAGTGCAAATGGTAGTAAGAAGCGAAACATACAGGAACTGCACAGTATAAATATCTCTGCATAAAATAAATAATTACAAGATAAATATTCCTTTTTGTCCTTGTGCTGTACGCAATAGGAAGAGAAGGAGGTGGAGCATGAACATCATTATTTTCACAGGTGAGTTTCAGGACTGGACAAGGACCAAAGTATTGAATAGTTACAGCAGGTTATTCAGACTTCTGGGCTCACTTCTGGTTAGCACAGTAGAGTTGTGGGTGATTGGCATGCCTGGAGAGAAGCGGTCTCAAGTATCATTTTGTACTGTCAGCAGGGACTAAACTCTTCTTTCTCATCTTTAGCTTTAACGTCTGTCAATAGATGGGAACAAGCTGACATTTATGTAGTAGTGCTTTCCTATAATGCAGCTGCAAGCTTTGCTGTGCCCCCTTTGCAGCTCATCCTTTTTTATCTTGTGCTTATACAATCAATGCTCAGCACCTCTGATGTGTAGGATAAAACCCTTAAAGCTGGCAGATTACACTTGTAAAACATAACTTCTGCAAAGCAGGATATTTGGTCTGTGGTAAGCTTATCCCACTGTCTTTAGTTAATTCACATATATCCACATAGGAACTTTTAGGCTAATATGTCTGTAGGGGTTATCTTTGGAGATATGAGCAACCTGCTCAGCCTCACATCTATATTTCACAGCACAATTAGTTGTGAGTGACAGCTGGAGTGAGGATTACAGTGCACATGCTTTACACTTCATCCAAAGCAGAGGAAAGCAAAAAGTAGCAAAGGATGCGGGAGAAATTCCTGGCATGTTTGCTAAACAATAGTGTCAAAGCTGGAATATCACTTCTGACCTCTCTACATTATTTGTATTATTAATAAGTAACAATGATAGACATGCCTGAATCTCTCAAACTTCAAGTCCATAAATAAATTTGTTTCAGTAGTTGTATCTTTAGGTTTTCTTTAGAAAATTTAAGGAGATTTGTTTTCTGGGTTTTTTTTAGGTGTTGGGCTGCAATCAGGTATATTGTGTGGTCTGTATCCACTGCTGGTCATTCCTAATTTATATATCAGCTTGAGAAAGAAATAAAATAGAAAACAATAAAAACCCTTTGAGTCTGAAAATTGAAAAACTTTACTTCCAATGTGAATACAGCAGGTCTTGTGTTCTGTCCAAACCCTAGTGAAGCATTTTCAGGGCCTCAGATTACATCATACAGGCTGTTTATTACCTGTACTTTATCTGCAAGTTAAATTGAGGCACAGCAGTGGTTTTTTTAAACTGAAAATTTAAAAAGGGGAAAATCCTAGAAAGTCAGTTTTAAAGATAAATTAATTTCCATGTGAATGGTAGGGATATTTACTCAGTGATTTATATCTGACATGCTTCCTGAAGCTAATACTCAGCAGGTATCTTGTTTGCATTTGAAAAAATGACACAGTGTAAGGACATGTGTGAATCCTGTGTCAACAGCAATTATTTATAACTAGGTTAGGCTGTTGAAAATGTGTAAGGAGACTTTCATGTAGCTTTTAAAGGAAGTTATCATAAAAATCTGAATTGCCTGATTCACATGCATAATAAATTAAAAAAATTATTAATTTACAAAAACCATCTAATTTCCCCATTTGAAATCTTGACATTTGAATTAAAATCTTGTGAACTATTCTGATTAATTCATTTACACACACTAAAGGAGAGTTGAAAACACTTCTAAATAATTTCTATACAATAAATATACAGTAGAAAAATTATAAATATTTCAGCATGTCTACTGTATTGTGTATGGACAACTGTTCCTTTTTAGACTTTTTCCTCCTATGTCATTTCCATTGCTAAACACATGTGCAGGAAGTGGCTGAGAGTTATTTTACAGATGATCCCTGATACTCATGGTGAATTTTAAAGAGGTCTCCAGCTCTATTTTTTTATCACAATACTTTCTTCTAGTCATCATGTGCTTGCAAACTGGCTTCTCATAAGAAATTAACTGTTGCTTCAGGACTGCAGTGTGCATTAGAAAAAAAATTATAATTTCTCTACTCTTTCCAGAAAGTCGCAAATTTATTTGCTTCTGTTTAGCATCTTTCACCAACACTTATTCTCCCTGCCCTTTCATGGTCTGTGTGGCAGAGTTGAGCTCTGTCTTCCCACCTCAGCTCTCAGAACTGATCTTGCATTTGTACATTCACTCTGTTAGGCTGCTCTCTTTTCCACCTCTCTGATAGACATTTCTGCTCTTGAAGCATTTGCTCACTAATTTCTCTCTCTATTTAGCTTAAAACTCACAGTCTCTGCAAATTACTTGTGGCCCAGTATGTCACTATATGAACATAATATACTGCTCTGTAAATGCTTCTTCTGTATCAATCAAAATGACACCATGAGTATTGTTTGATGTAATCTCCTTTTATTTTTTGGCTGTTGTTCCCAGTGCTTATGTTTTTTATCAATTTATTTAGTTGTACTTTTACTTCCTCCTGTGATTATACTCTCAAGAAAAAAAAAAGTGTACCAAAGCTATGAAGAGAAGAAACCAGAAATAATACTTGGGGATTTTTTTTTATCATTTAAAATCTTTAAGATACTTAAAAACATCATCAAGAGATTAATTTTTAAATATTGAGCTTCTTGTAATATTTTAGCTAGAGAGTTTACCAAAGCTGTCTACAAAGGAAAATAAAGTCATTAAGGAAACTGACTGAATATTATGTCATATTCATATCCCATGTTACTTAATTTTGGAGATAGAATGACACAGATGTCTCAATCAGGTATGTTTACACTTCTTTATTAAAAAAAAAAAAAAATTCTAAGCAGCAGATGGGTGAGACCCACTGTTTTTGAAATATAGTGAGCAAGAAGTGATGTATTGAAATTGTTTCTGGCTTAGTCTGACAGCTGCACTGTGATTTAGTGTCTGAGCCTGCATTCTGACCTCAAGCAAAACCCTGGTGATGCCAATGGGAGTCTTATTTCTCTAGGAACTGCAATAGCTGATTCTTCACTATATGGTGAAATTCTGTGGTATTCTAGATCTATAAATGTTAATACTTAAGATTTGTACATTTCAGAGCAGCTCTGTGCCTATATTTGCTGGAAAAGATGACTGTTCAGGAAATCTGTCGTTTTGCACTTGCACTTATAAGAAAACAATAGATTTTTACTGTCTTCAGCTAAAAAAATTCTGGAATGGGAGATTAAAGGCAAGAATGAAAAAAACAAATAAAATAAACACTCCTCTTTATTGCATGATACTGGATGCCCTGCTGCCTCCATCTGCATGGTCTCAGTCACAGCAATTTCAGAGTAAGATGGGAGATGTCTGCCCTGACACTCACCATCTTTCTGCATTTTCTTGCCTCATTTCAGCACTGATGAACAAATTTTAGGATTCTTGCCTTCTACCTTTATCTCACCCATCACCTAGCTCTTAAATGTATACTAACTATTGCAATGCTTCAAATTCATTGTTTTTATGATAAAAATGTTAGGGTGTCTCTAAGCACAAGATTAAGATGAAAAAAATGTTCAATTTAGGAAAAATCTCACCAGGAAAACAAGAAAACAAGATAAAAAAGATAAAAAAACCCCAACCAAACAAAAATGAAATATTGTCATTTGATTCTGCTTATGATCAATATATTGAGTTTTGTGAATTTCGACTATTTACTTTACAGCTGTAATATAATCTCAGTCTACAATCATTGCACAGCTTCACAAAAAGAAAAGATCCTTTCCCATAGTTTTTATCTTTCTCTATGTGCATGGTAAGGTACATGATCAGTGTATGGATGAGACCTACAGTCATCTGCTCAAGAAGGAATTTGGATTCCATTAAAAAAAAAAAAAAAGTTAGTGGGGTTCTATTCCTTGGGTCAGGATCCCTTCTCTTTATAAATTCTTTGGTATAATATTTTGGCTCAAGAGTTTCTGGGTAAATCTGTTGACATTGGGCTTGTTATTTTGCCCTCCTTAAGCAATTTACTTATATATGGTTGTGTTCTTGATTTGACATCATTAAATTGTAAATGTTAAATGGATGTTTAGATGTTTGAGTGAAAACATCTAAACATCCATTAGTGGGTTTGGCTCTTTTCTATGAGGCTAACTCATGGAAGACAATCTTATAATATCCTAGAATTACTGACTAAACTGAAGAAGGCCAAGGAGGGAGTGATATTCATATCCAGGGACAGTCAGGGAGTCAAACATCTTGTGTAGATTTTACTATTATTGGATAGTCTATCTTAAACAATAAAAGACTTTAAAGTATAGCAAAGGTCAAGGAAAAATATTTTTGGTTTATATATTTCATCAGTCTAACATTTATTTATCAAGTTCTTTATTTCTGTCACAAATAAGATGGGGAGTAAATTAGAATGTAGAAATAAATGGACTATGAAAGAAAAACAATTTTAAAATAAAACAATTGACATCAGGGTTAGAAAACATTCAGCAAATGATGGATTAAAGAGATGTACTGTAATTACAGCATTATTGTCAGTAATTATTTAATTATTGAAAATTAAAGTAAATAGAAAATTTTATGAAAGATACAAAATGAGGGATGCTCAGAAGGGCATATTTTCATTTCTTTGCTCCTACTACCAATGCACTCAGACACATATAGGCACACACAGATCCACAGACACACAGAGGAATCAACTTTTGCTTTGTTCTTATATTGAAGACAAAACAGACTAAAAAACCCTAGCTACTAAGGCACTTATTCAGCTTCTCTAAAACAGCCAGCGGCCCTGCTAACATGTAGTTTTGTACATGGATATTAATTCACCTTTCAGCCATTTTCCATACAGAGATGTACTGTGGTTTACAAATAACAATTCTTCTGTCTTCAGAGTGTGAGGTCTGATACAACATATGTATGTACCGATGATTAAAATGCTAGTCCATTTTAGTTCTCATATTTTTCAATTACTTTTTCAAGGCTGCAATTTATGTGATGTTGGACAAAAGTTTTGCAAACAAACAACCTTTTGCCTTTTTTTACACTTGCCTGAGAATATTTCTTTACATTCATTGCTTTCAAATAATGAGCTGTATGTATCCACTGAAATAGAAAACCCTTCAGAAATAAAAATGTATATTACACACAATGTATGTAAGGATGTTTTAGAAGATGATTAGGTAAAGGCAATGCATTTTCTCGTGGACTCTCACAAGAAAATTAATTTAAAAGATAATTTCTGGCATTTACACAGTTCTTGCACAAAAAGGAAATAATTTTTCTGTTAAAACACAACCCACACTGAATTCTCTAAACCCTTAGTTTGTACAGCAGCCTACAATACAGGAGAGGTACATTCTTCCGTGTGGGTATCCGGTGGTGGATTAGCTTGTCCACTGCTTAATTTTGTGGTGAGCTTGCCTCTTGATGTCTTGGAATATCCTTAGACCATTCACAAACAGCCTAAATATCCCTTGACTGTGCAGCCCCACTTAAGCCAGTGTCAGTGACAGCTACTCACCAGAAGCAGAAGTTGAGAAGAGAAATAAAGCTCAAACCTCCTTTATGATGTTAAGTCATTTATTCCCTCTGTCCTGGGGGGGACAGAGCACCGACCTGGGCAGAGTCAGTGAGGTGAGAGAGCAGGGCTTTCCATCCTGCTGGTTTTATCACAGACAGGGGGAAAGGGGATACCAGGGACGGAGCTGGGACAACCAACCAACCAGATCAGAGCCCGGGCTGCTGGAACATCAGACAGACCCGACTCAGTCACATGGCAGGGACCCGGCCGGGGGAGGCCCAGGGGTGTCCACCACAACATGGGTACAGACAGAGCAGAGCAGCCTGCTTTGTTTTCTGTATGTAGCCGCTTCGCTTCCATTGACTAGGTATTTATGACCATGTGGGGCAGTGCAATGTCCTCCATCCCCGATCTGAGAAATGTTCATTAGACCTTGGCCTTGATGAACAGCCCCTGGGCTGAGCTCCTCTTGAGCTTATCAGAAACACTGCCTGCTCCCAGGAACTAATGCTGTCTACTGAGCTCCTGTGTTTTTAATTAAGAGCCTTGGAAACTTTTCTTTTGCCTGAACAACAACCCAAGTGGAAAAACATTTTTTGTCATCAAACTTTTAAAGAAAGTTACCTACCAAAATTGTGGCCAGGATGAAAAATTATTATGACTGAACCCATTCTCTTACAACTCAATAAAAGCAGTCCAAAGTGAGACCCTTTGAGCCACCCTGGACCAGCCAGACTGCAAACACCAATCTCCCTCTGAATGGGCACCTCTCAGAGCCAGCAAACCTTCAAGTTTGGTATACTTGGAGAATTGACCTCCCAGGAGCCTGGGATGATACCCCAACTCCTCAAGGCTCAACTCTTTGCCTGTTGAGAGGATGCAAAGGCATCTAATGTGAGTAATTCACTGAATCTGAGCGTAATTGTTCACAGGTGTTATCTTGTGCATATTCTTCACATTTGTCTGCATGCAAGTATGGTTATGCTATAGCAAATGTGTTACTCTCCTGGATTCTTAAGTAATTTAGATTTATAAGTTAGGCCTTGAGATAGTGTTGTGCTATAGTAAATTCTACATGAATCTTTCTTTAAAGTGTGTAACTTAAGCTATTGATTAAGTGTCATTAAGTGCTGTTAAAACTTTAGGCCTAAAGAGTTAGTCAAGTCTGGAGCTCAGTTTAGCAACGGGTTCTACTCTGAACCTTGTGACTCAACAGGAGTGGGTGTTTCTTATTCCTCTTCATCCTTACCTTCCCCATCCCATTCTCCTTTCCCCCTCCTCAGCCTCCACACAGGTTGACTTTTGGTTTAGATGGATTGATTTTAGATTTTAGGCTGCTTTTCCTCTGTGTGCTTTAAGCACCTCCTAAGTAGTAGAGAGAACATTTTCGATGAACTATGTCATGCTTTCACTTTTATATTAAACTTGCTTTTACTGATACCTTTGAGGTGATTCTTTAAGCAACCTTAAAACACTCATTTGCGGCACCACAGAGGCTGGAATTTATGAGAATATTCTTCAAATATTATGGAAAACATATAACCAAAGATTGTGATTTGTGTGCATATAAAAAACATGTACAACACTCCTATGGGGAAGTGTAAGGAGCAAGTACTATTATGTGACAAAAAAAAAATTGTATAGTTTAGCCACGGACATATGGGAAAAGTTTCATATTTCCTTAATGACCAACTTGAGGCTATTTATTTTTTTCCTGAAAATCTTTCATTGATATTTGATTATAGGATGCTGACGCAAAATTTAAAATGAAAATGGCTCCCTTTTGTGTCTGAAAGGTATTTATTACTGTAGTTCCTCTGTTGTGTTGCTACTGTGAAACACATATACCTCTTGTAAATTGTATATTTGTTGTACTTGCTCTTGGCTTTGCTCTGGGGCATGAGGCATGGAATGGGTTTGAAGTAGTGGGCCGTAACATTGACTAATAGCAGTATACATCCCCTGATCTTGAATAAAGGACAGTTAGCTGGTTCTGTTGTAGTTAACATATTCCCCAAAGCAAAGGAGATTTTTGCTGAGTTGGTCAATAACATGCATTAACTATTACAGTAAAACTGCTGACATGTCAGACATAGTTAACAATATTAAAACTCACTCAAAAAAATAACAATCAAGACAGAATAATATGTTTTTTCACAGCTATTAGGCACAGGTATAATAGCAGTTTAAACAAAAACTTATGAATGGCCTACTATTTAGAGAAAATCAACATATTTCTGTGCTGAAAAAAAAAAGCTGCAATAATTTTAACAGAGATCTGACTTTCTTCTACATATAGTTCTTTAAATTACTGAGTTCTGGTATGGACCATGGATGCCCTCCATCCTCATAGTCTTTGAATCACAGCTTTCTTCTGTCAGCATTTATGTGACACCATTTAGATATGTTTTCCAGGGATTACCTTTACAGTCCAGTAGATTTCAAGAAAAGAAATAAAAAGGAAGTTTTGAGTGGAGGGCTTTGAAATGAAAACTGTTTCTTTTTGGACAAATACTAAAACACACTGCATAGTTATCTGTCCTATCTACATATTGATCTCTATCACATCTATATATCACCACCTACCCCTTTGTGTTTATATATATATGTGTGTGTACATACCCATGCACACACCCCAGTCTCAGCCCAGTTTAAATGCACTTGGGTCCATGATGATTTAAAATACTAATTTTTTGCTCTAAAATAGAAATTGTTCTTCACTTCATTGAAAGATTATCTATACACAGAAATTTTCCCCACAAATATCTGTAGACAGAGGCTTTAACCACCTTCAGCTTCTTGGATTTTACTTACTGGTCCCTATCTCATCTTTTCTACTCAAGTCTCCTTATCTCTTTGGCTTGATTTCACATCCTTCATATGTGACGCAGCATGTATTTATTTTTTCTGCCACAGAGCATCATCATTCTCCTATTCTTAGACTGGGTCTTCCCATGATAGGTCCAACAGGGCTCAGCACATGAGATTTTGCACTTTAGAAGTCTTTAGCAATGATTGCATTCTTAAAATTAAAAAAAAAAATGTATTTAGTGATGAGAACACAATGCTTGATAGAAGGAACTTTCCATGCTCTACGTCTCTCTCTCTCTCTCTTTGCTCATGAGCAAGAAGAGAGATTGAGGGAATGCATAAGTCAATCACCCAGTGCCCAAGTATGACACAGTGACTGTAAGCAGTTACTGAAGAACACATGACAAAACAGAAACCTGGTAGAACTTCCTCCTTGAGTTGTAATCTGTATTGTTATATGTAATAGACCATGAAAACCTTTATTCTGTGAATGTCTCCAAACATTTGCTGAATCTACTTATGGTTCAGGCTTCCATAATTTCCCATGGACATCAGAAAGTTCAGTAATACCTTATTTGCTATGTGAAAGGCACCTCCTATTTGTTTTAAACTAGTGCCTAATAATCTCTTTGACTAAAATTTGCTTCTTCTGGTATAAAAAATTATGAATAATTATTCCTCTTAAGCTTTTCATATGGTTCTTAATTTAGTTGATTTCTGTCTGTCACCATTATTGATAAAAAGTTCATTAAAAAGTAGATTTAAAAGAGTAACTGTGGTTCTCTTTACTCATTTCTCCTTTTTAGCTTTTACCATCATCCATTTCCTCTTCGCCATCACATTAGGCAGACACTTTCAATGAACCATTCAAGACCTCTGTCTTGAACCCAGAGTCCTCTCTTCTTTCTATCCACATCAATTACTTTTTTGAAAGTAATTGGTTCTGTACCCTTATCTTCACCACTAATTCCCTTTTGTGCTTGCTTCCTGCAGTACCTACAGACACTCTTATTAATAATAACAATCTCTGTATTCTCAAAGCTCTCCAGCCTCTTCTCAATTCTAATCCTTCTCAATCTGATGCCCTAAATTGGTCATAGCCTCCTATCAGCAACCTATTTTTGTGAATTAATACTGTCCTAGTTCAATTCGTGCATCTTTATCATCTTACTCGCTGACTTAGCATCTTGTGAATTTCTGTCTTTGCCTTCAAACTCATTCTAATCCTGTCAATGGCCACTAAATCCTAAGACTTTCCCTTACCTACCACAAGATCCTGGTAGCCTTGTATAGAAGAGGCTTTTACATAAAGAATATTATCTCAATGGATTCTGTCCATGAAATTTCCCCTGAATCATCTGCTGTGTTTGGCTTTGTACATTTTCACTTCAAAAACACTTCTTAGGCCTGTGCTTGGCCTAATCTGCAGTTTCAATGTAAACTACTTACCACATGACCTCTGAACATTTCTGTGAAACTGTGAGAAAACCCAGTGCTGTGCTACAAGCACAGTATTATTAAAAATGTGTAATGAACGAGTTGTCTTGGTAATTTATCTTAAGTACTTGTTCTTTATTTACAAAAGTGCACTTTTTTCTTAGGCTAATATCTTAAATGTTAATATTTGCTTCTAGATTGCTCTTGTGGTGAATCTAATAGATACTTGTAGGCAGTTGAAAGCAGTGCAAAATTCATATGTGTATCATGAAGTCGTGTTTGTCAGCGTGCAACGGGAAAAACAACAATTTTCAGTAGAACTGTAGCTACATAGGGAACTATTTGTGAGGTCTTTTAGTAATAGAAATATTGTCATAATGTGCAGAATTTATTATGCTCTTAAGTAAACACAAACTTATTTTTCTCCTTTAAATATAAAATAGGATTAAAAGACTTAAATGGCTTCCTAGGGTAACTTGAAATTTAAATGGAAATTTTGTCAACTGGTTGGCAGAATATATTTAAAAATATCTTCTCAGAGATCTCAGGAAATTACTTTTTCTTATGGCTCTGATTAAATATTTCATGGCAGTAAATGCTTATTTATTTGTACTTGCTATGTCAAGATAAAAAAAGATATCAAACAAACAAGCTCCTCTTATTATAGTAAATACACTTATTTTGAATATGGTCCCTGTCAAAACCAGAAGACCTGGCCCAGGCAGACTGCTGAGTCTGCAGGGTGAATGTTATCTCATGCTGAAAATGAACATGCAGGGGCATTCCTCACTGACAGCTTTGGGAGCTGGTTTGTTAATTTAACATTTGAGGAAACACATCGAAGACCACAGGCAATTTGTTGCACTGAAAGTGAGAGGAAGCATATCTAACTTCAGAGCTTCATATTAGTAGAGAATCAACAGTACATAACACAAGCAGTTGACTTGCCTATTTTTAAAATTAATGACCCCTTACTTTTTCTTGAATAGATGTTGTAATACATCTTCCACATGTGCATTTTTTGATTACTAGATTTCCTGTAATTAAACATTGATGGACAAATCTTGCCAAAGGTCTATCAGATAGTTTGTGGTTGTTACAGCCAGCATCCTTTTTTCACATCCTTTCTCCTCCAATTTTATTTTATTATTATTTATCTTATAAGTCTGCTCCTTAACACTCTTAAATCAGGAAGTAATTTTTTCCCATATGTTTGAGTCAGAACAAAAATATTTTTGTGTAAAAGAAAATTAGAAATAAAATCTTTATTTATCTGGTGGAAAAAAATCATAGTAGAATCTGTGCAAACCCATTAAAAAATGAGCTCGAAGAGTCCTTCAGTTTTCTAAAATATATAATATTATATGTTATGTTATTCCTGATTGTGTCATTTTGCTGTGATTTTGATCCTAAATATATTGGCCTTTACATTGTACAGCCATGTGCTGAAAGACAAACCACCTCAGAGATCTCTTAAACGTTGTCTGATGCTATTGACATGCAAATAATTGTATGCCTTTTTGTAACCCTTTTTATAGCACGAAATCACTTCTCAAAACTGCTGCTGTGGGGACCAGCTCTGGCTATATGTTAGGATAGGTGTGATTAGCAGTTACAGCTTCCCTCTGTAAACTTCCTAAATCCTCAATAAAATAGTAAGAGAAAGCAATTAATCACCCCTGCCAATTTTAACGGGAATCAATTTTTGTTGACAAATCATGAATGTTTTGCATTAACAAATTTGCATTTTTTTGGCACTTGCAGCTTCCTGGAAGTTTAAATGCATTCTCTGTCTGCTTCTAAGTATATGAGCAAGGGTTCTCCAAGTGTTTGAGATTTGGAAAAATGAAAATGTACTATAGAAATTAGTGGAAGAAAGAGAAATTTAATCTTCAAAGCTTATAAACAGTATTAATTGTCAGCAAATGAATTTGCTCTTCATCTCATGGAATTCACATGCAATTCTACATTATTATCCACAAATTAGGATTTCTCTTTTAACTTCAATTTTAGGCCCTTATTAAGTATTAATAACATTTTTCTTTTTTTTTTTTTTCATTTCACAGATGACAGTTAAAGTTTTCTAAACCTTTGCAGCTGAAAATTAAAGAAAACAAATGTTATGAAATGGACTATTAAACCTCAAAAAAATGATAACAATAAAACTATGCACAGTTCTATTAAACAATATAATTTTTTTAATTATCATTTTCTTCTTGTGCTTTATGCATATGTTCGTAGAAGTAAAACAATAGATCAGTGGACATAAAAAGGTGAGCAAGCCTTTAAAAATCAAAGCTAGGCAGAAAAAAAGGATAATATTAAGTTATTTTACTGAAGTTAATAAACCCCACATTCTGAGACAAATATCCTCAAGCCATTTGTTTAAACAAGCATTAAGTTTAGCAGTACTACACCATAACATGATACTCCAAATTAAACTTTTGCCTCTCAAGTGACCTTTATAGCAGTTTTATAGTTCATAAATTCTTTACAATAGTGCTCTGTGGAGTTGTTTTAATAAATCTTGATTGTGTTGTAAATGTTACAGCACATACTTAAAACAGCATCTCAAGTCCTAATAAACACAAGTGTGGAATGATTCCCCTATTCCACATGGAAAATTTTGGTTCAGTATTCATGAAATATTGGAAAAATATTCCAGTAATGAGCAGGAAAATATCAAAAGTGTATATATATATGTATAGATACTACATTATAGCATATGTATAAAAAGCCAATCCTACTGCAGAAGAAAAACATCACTTGATAAACGTATTTATCAAAGTAGATGGAAAGCATACTGATTTCTCACATACTAATAGGAGAATCTTATGCCATTTACAGAGCTCCTAAAGTACTCCAGGATAGCTGGATAGAGACAGGATTATGTATCCCATTTTCTCTCTTAAGACTTGATTTCCTGGCAAGGTATCAGATCCATAGAATTGTAACCTGTGGTCAGTTTCACTTGCCCTAGCACAGTGGGAAAAGTGCACCTTGATAAAATGTCTACTTAATCTCATTTATCTGTTTAACGTGACTTTTTTTTTCTTGGAAATTGTAATTTAATACCGAATACTGAAAACACTCTGGTAATGTGTTAAATCACCAACTTTGATATTATTTTTTTTTTATGCTGTATATGCTCCACCCTTTAGTCCAGCTATTTATTTTCTTATTGGCTTCTTAACATCTTTTCATATATTGTGGTTACATTTGATAAGAAATCATCAACCCTGAGCTATCATTTTGATGCAGCCACAAAATCCTCTGTCCTAACAACTTCCCTTTCTTTAACAGTTCATTTATAAATATATTTTCTCACTTTTATACATGTAATTTAGTTTCTTGTGTACATCTGAGAATCTTTATCAGTATTCATAATTTTCGCAAATTTTCTTTCTTGATCTCAGCTCAAATTTTTATCCTCACTGTATTTTTGTCTTTTATTCCTTTTCTTCTGATGCAAGAACATGAAAAAAATTGTCTTTTCTCCCTCATATAGTCTGTTAAAGGTGTTTCTACTCAGATAAATTTAAACACTTGAAAAGAAAGTTTTCAAACTTTGCTTTCTCTGTAGACGTTGCTATTGAAAATAAGCCAAGTTTTAAAAACTCCACATTTCCATGAATGCTAAATTATGGATTTTGAAGTTGGAACTCTAAGCCTTTACTTATTTTAAGGATCTTATTCATAAAAAATGCACAAGTTAATGATGAATTAGTTAGAAGATAACTACTGCCATGAATGTTCTGGTCCTTCCCTAAAATAAGTAAAAAGTTGCAAGATCTGTAAACCTCTCTCTGTTGTTTTGGGGATGAATAGTGTGACTTTGAGAAAATGTTGTTACTGATCAATTAATTTTCTCATATGAACAATATATATGGTGCTTTTCAATGAAATGAAGATAATATATTGGATAGAGAGATACAATCAAACTTAAATCATAAATTTTAAGGTCTGGTTTAAATTATTATTACAGAAAATCTATAAGAAAAAGATTTTTTTAAGTGGTCCTGTAAGAAAATGTATAATGCAATATTAATGAACCTGAGTTACAGACCCATTATTAGTACTAGGAATGTTTTTTTTAGCATTAGTTAAATGTTGAACTTCAAAGACAGTTTAATAATGAATGACAGATTCAAAAAATGGTCTATTCTTCCTGAGGATAGAAATATGCAGATCAAGGTATCTGAACAATTTAAAGAAGACAGAGGTTAATGGTTTCTATAATTGCCAGAACCCGTGATGAGTACTTAGAGCAAACTGTCAACTTGCAATATAGAGCATCTATAAATTACACCACGGTATTAGGAGAGGGAGTTGTTCTTCTACATTTTTTTGATGATTTTGCCTATAATCATAGAATGTGATATTTTTTTTTCCATCTATATCAACACTTTACATATACCCGGTAAACAGCTAAAGACCTCTAAAAGGATTGTGGAAGATGATGTTTAGTAAACGTGAGAAAATCAAACTATCTTTATTTTGTTTTCTAGATGCAATTTTAGGGTTTTTGAGTCTCTTAGAGGGAATTCTTGGAATTTAAAAGTTTTTGGTGTTGCACATTTTTTTAAGGTTATGTTGAGAAAAATTTTTAAGTGCATCATCCTTAGAATTTAGTATATTATACACATTGATAATGAATGCCAATTCATTACTCTCAAGCATTTTATTCATACTTTCTAAAAAAAAGATTGGTTTGGATTTGGAAGTTAGAGGAAACTTTTAAACTCTTCCAGTCTTCTTTGTGCTTATTATTTAGAGGACAATTCAGGGAAAGCTCAAGTGATACTGGATTCTAAATATTCAAAGAGCTACAGCAAAGGTTCTGGAAATCCCTTCAATCCTGAAGCAGGGGAGACAGAAGTGGGAATGGAGGCATGAAGAAGCATTTTTTAGGGACAATAAGTATTGCTTGAGTTTTTCTGTTTAATCAAGACAAAGATGAGTCAACTAGAGATTAAATATTACTCCACTACAGTGATCAAGCTGGTTGGCCAAAACCACCCCAGAGCCCAGAATCTGAGATGTTTAGCCTTGTGCAAATTAACATGGTTATGAACTAGTTTTAAAATAATCTCTGAATTAGGAATGCTCATAAAAATATGTATTTGGAAATTTTAATGTTGCAGCATTTTTCTTCGTGACTACCTTTCACACAGAAAAGCAAAACTCAAGTTGCACTGAGTAAGGTTTTCTGGGAAAAATCGTGGTGAGTGAATATCACCCACAAATTGGATAACATCCAGTTAAGTCATCCTTTTCTCCTTTGTAACCATCACTCTTTGCATGTGTTTTGGAACATATATTCCAAAACACATGCAAAGATTTATTGCAAAACTAGATCACCTAGAATAATGCGCATTAGGCTTAAATACAAACTATTCCCAGCTTGAGCGACAGTGTTTTTACTGCCAAATAATGTGGAACTTGAAGTGTGTGGGGCAGATTTTACCTGGCTAATAATAAATGATTGTTCTACTTCATGTGGAAAAATGTTTTGAAACAGGTTGTTATGAACTTTTTTCTTGGTAACAGAAAATTGTTTAATCTCCCATCAGTAGAGAAATAGCTCAAGGAGGAATCATCTGAGTGTTCAAATAGAATTTTACATAGCTTTCTGAAAAATTATGACAATGTCAGTAGAAGAAGAAAAAAATCCAGTTCCAATCCAGTTTTCTACTTCTTCCTTCTATCTGATAAATTGGATGCATCATCATATCCTTCCTTAAGAGACTATCTATTGTTTGCTTTTAAAATTATTTTGGTGCATATTTTGAAATAAAAAATGAGAAAGAAACCAATGAATTTTAAATAAATGTTTTCTGACTTCTGCATGTCAACAGAATTTGGTTGGTAGAAGTTTCTCCCATGTGAAAAATACTGGACTTTGGAAAATTAGGACCTAACTCCTACTTTTTTAAGTTAAACAGGGAGATGCACATCCATGAGCAGCAACAGAGAAGTCAATTACCTATGAATAATTTCATTCGTGTATAGATGCTCCACTAGAGACTTAGGTTACATAAGTCTAGGAAATCTGTCCAGGTCTGATACACATTCCAAAACACATGCTATATCCTTCACTTCATCATAAAATTTGCAAAAGTCCATTGGAGCTAAACATAAATATTGTATTGCTTGTTTTAACTGGGTACTCCATATTCATTGTGACAAGGGGATAATGTAACTTTCTCTGCATGAAAACTGCTCTTGACTACATTTCTTGTTTCCTTTTTCTTCTACTCTAACAGATTTCCAAAACTAAGTTCCTCCAAGCACAGTCTTCATTCAGAGCTCAGTTTCTGGGAGCTCAGGGTAGAGTTGTGCTTACTTCTCTTGCAATTTTTGAGCAATTTGAAATCTTGATGTGCTGAAAAGGCTTGCATTGTGTTAAATGTGGTAGTGGTCTTGAAGAAAAGATTGCTGCAGAGAGGGAAGGGATAAACTGCTTTCCATATCTGAAATGCATGTGACAAAAAATAAATTAAAGCAAGGTAGATTAAGGCTGACATACCTCAGAAGACTTTCTGTCTTTAAGGACTGTATTGCTTTGGGAAAGTGTGGAAGCACCGTGACTTGGGTGTTAGACAGCATCTGTCAGGCATGAACAAGGTGCTCTTGATTTTGGCTTGAGGAAAGAAATGGAGTAGATAATTTCCTAATGTTCCTGCCAGCTGTGTTTTCTATTATTCTCAGTGACTAGACATTAGAAAGAAATCATGTGTGATTTATCTATGTGCCAATAGATACACTAGTTTCTTTCTATTTCAGTGATTAATTGTTCTAAAGCAAGGCTCCCAAAACTTTATACTACATCTGGTGAGGCTTTTGTAAAACCAAGAAGTTGTTAAAATCTGACATCCAATTCCACATTAAAACCAGTTTCAACCAAATACTTCTAATTAAACCTTTTCAAGTTTCTCACACAAATTAATTAAAAAAAAAAATTTGATTATTTTGTGGATAGGTGCAATAAATCCATTTTATGTTTCTCTTCAGATTTGAAAAAAAAAAGTTTAATTATTTATGAATGCTACGGTTACTGTAGACTACAACATCTTAAGAGACTGATGCTAACAGACATGTACAAGTAGAGTAAAATACTATACCTCATTTGTGAGTGATTAGACAAGCTTGTTGACTCAAGATGGGACAAGGATAATAACTGCTGGTTTCCTAAATAAGATTGTATAAAAATGTCACTCCTTTTGTAATGTTTTAGAATTTTTTAAAGCTGTTAAATAATTTTTTTCTATTACAACAAAACTCAGTTTTTAATTTATTCATTTGTAGAACTTGCACAACATCCTAGATTCTATGAAAGTAACATACATTTACCTGGGTAATTAATTTGCAAAAGGGAGGATCTGGTCCAACAAGCAAATTAAACAAAGAGGTAAACCTTAGTAATTCTTGAAGGGATGGAAGGAGGGAAATCATTGATAATTCAAATTTGCAAGGCAAATTCATGACAAATGACAACTGAAGGTTACAGTAACCTTGCAGAAAATTACTCATACAAACATATTATAAGAATATTTTTCTTGCAATGTTTCCCTGTTCCACTTTTCTGAAAATCGCTTCTGTGGACAATGCAAGTTAAGTCAATACATAAGTTCTGCTAGATCCTCTCTGTAGTGCTGGGGTACCAACACAAATTTTTTACTCCAATTCTGATCACCCACGGAGTTGTGCATGCAGAAACTTCAGAGGTATGTCCTTTGGGATGGTAGCACCAGGAAGACAATTCTCACAGTGGAAGCACTGAAACATGCAACACCTAGACGCTGATTTGTTTTCGACTATGACTGAAGGTTTTTAGCTAGTGGATGACAGATATCTTTTTCCAGCCATTGCTATGTTAAACTAATGACTTCACTGTCTCCTGAAGTGCAGATTCTTATGTGACTGGTACTAGATGTGTCCAACTGAGCTGTCCTTGGCTCTAAAAAGAGCACTGCAGTAGCAAAAATCAGGAGAAAGTAGACCTGCCTATAAGAGGAACAGCAACAGATAATTGCTTCTTTTATCCTGTGTTTTTCTGAAGAGAAGTATAGTGCCTCCCTTTGAGAGACAAAAGATCAGAGTTCAACTGGTGCCAGATGCAACCTGAGCAATTTAGAGGTAGTTTAGAATTAGCTGGGAACACTGTATTTGAGCTGGTTTCGCACTGCTGGACTGGGAAAAAAAAATAGTACTGAGCACTTATTAATTAGCTGGTAATTCTCATCCAGCAGAGACTGTCTTGTTGCTGTCTAACATGCAAAAGTGTAAATATGTAGTTTCAGAAGACTTCTTCATTGTATAGATGCATTTCTACAAACTGGCATTCAGTGAATTATTCTGCACTGCATGCATTCCAGGCTCAGAATTTTCTTTGCAGAAACTATTGTCTATTTTATATTCATAAACTTGTCCTAGTTTTTGCATGCTCAATTATAATTTTTATAGGTAGTAAATTTTAATCCTGTATAAAAATATCACCTTAAATTATTATTCTCATTTTTATCCAGTTGCGGAGAGAATGATGAGAAAAATAAATCAATGTCTGATAATATGCTATAAATATCGGTGAATTTAAGGGTGTCCTTGTAAAATAATGTCCTGATTGAACAAAGAAATGTCAGCCTGGGTAAATTATCTGAATAAAAGTGGCTGAGATGTGTTAAGATATTTATTCTTGAGGTCACCTTGAAAGCTGTGCTAGAAACAGGCCACAGTCCCAGTCTCACATTAAACCCCAAGTAGGTATAGATTTAAACACCCCTTTCTTCTGGTGGTTATTTTGGTGTTTTGTTTTGTTTTTCTTTTGTTTTGTTTGTTGGTTTTTTAATTTTTTTGTTAAAGGAAAGCTCTGAAGAGTGGATTTTGACTTCAACATGCATTATAGGATGTTGACAACTTATACTTTCCTGGTGTAACCTTAGGCCTGTCAGTCAGACAGAATTGCTGCTTCAGGCCCAAAGGTAAAAACAGTTGGATTCTGTGAAAGGCTTGAAATATGCAAATAAAAATTATCACATCAAAATATTAGTAGGTGTGAAATGGGAGGACAGTGGCAGAATACTGTTGGTGTTAGACGAACACAGACAACTTATCATGAAGGTCAAAAATGCTAGCTTTTGCTGCTCATCTGTAGGATAAGGGATCAGGTCTCCATTCCTTTCCTCTGCAGCACCTGTCCTGCTGTGGGTTAATGTAAAAATGATTCAAGCCAATCTCTCTTTCTAAACCGCTAAGTATATAACCAAGGGTAAAAAGAAGAAAATCCTTAGCCTTTCTACTCAAGTATCATTATCAAATCAGAACCTCTTTCACTAATCTTAAAAAACCATGCCTACAGAGATGAAATCTTCCTATCATTTTCCCTAGCAAAAATGCTCTTTGAAGTAACTTCACAGTGAATCTGAGTGCTCTTTTTGTGTCAGATTCTCCAATCGGATAAGAAATTACAGAGAAATTTCAACAAATATTTTTACACTTTTCAGTAAGAAGATGTACAAACCCCTCTTGTTATTCTCTGTTCTGATTGTGGATCAATATACATTTCTTGATATGGCCGCATAAAGAAAACAGAGTATGTTTTACATGGAACCATTGTAGTTCTGTAATACGCATGTAAAAAAGAGGGAGGTTTGCATGACTCCTCCACCACAGTCTTATTGTTTCTATTAAGCAATGAAAAATTAAGATAGAGCAGTGCAAAATAAAAAGACGACTAATGTTACCAGAGAAAATGTGACATTTCCTCACTGCACGAAGAATATTTATGGTATTCAGGGTGACAGAAACAGAGAAGTAGATGTGGCTAAAATAAGATGTAGTTCACCTTGGTACATTGAGATAGGATCAAGCAGATGTAGACCATCACCATCTGTTGTTTATAACATTTTACCAAAACATTACAAAATTACAATACCTTTGAACACTGTCCACAGAAAGTGCTTTCTATCCTGGAGAATTTTCTTAGAATCCAAATTAAAAATATTTTATACATTGGGAAAATATAGCTACTCTATATCTCTTTCTATTGACCAAATGATCATTTGTGATATACCTAACTAAATGTCCTCTCCCCGTTTTTATGCTACCTAAACTTTTAGTTCCTTTACTCACAAATCACATCTGGTTAATTTTACCCAAGTTTGATTACCGCTTCATGCCACAGTATTCTATTTGATGAAGATTTGGGCTGTTTCTCCTTTGTCCACAAAGCCAGGTTGTTAAGGAAACTTCCCAGTCTGACCATTAATGATGCTCTCTGTCAGTCACACTCCCAATGCCACAGATTTCCACTGCTATGACCAAAGCCCCTTCACAGTAGACAGCTCCAGTGACCAGAGGGGTCCCCACTTGACTCCCCACACACCCAGTTCACACAGTCACACCAAGTTTCCCATAGCAGAGTCTCAGAGGTCTTGTTCCATACCACAATTTATTCACAGTGCAGGAACACAGGAAAAGCCCAAGCTGGTGCCTCTGAGGAGGGACCCCCAACAGAGGTACCCCTGGGATTTTATCCCTTCACAATCCAAACCATGTGGGAGTCTTGCTCTTCCTTCTGAGTCCTCTGCTCCTGCAGTATCTCCCTGTATCCATCTATCTGGCTGGCACCACCCATCTTCATGCCATTTGTTAACCAAAGGTTGGCAGTTCATGGCCTTTTGTCTCAGGGTCCCACCCAGAGCTCAAACTGCAGCTTGCAAACAGAGCTACCTGCACCAGATGTACTCCTCAACACTGTAACTGGCCTAAGAGAATGAAATTAATTAGGAAAGCCAAGACACTGCTACTATCTAAATGTCTAGATATTTTAGAATTAAAAAATTCAATTAAATTGAAGAAGGAAAGGAAGAACAATCAATATGTGAATTTAAATGAATACTTATGCGAATGGAAACTACTATAAATATACTACAGTTTTGATTTTTTTTTTTTTTTTAATGCAAGGTTTGCTTTTATTTTGGATATTACCAGGCAAATTTTAGAGGGTAGTTATTGTTAGTTAGAGATCAGGAACTAATAAAGGTTATATTTTGTAAAGTTATTTTGTTAGCGAAAAATCAGTCATCTTATTTTCATATTCTTAAATATTTTTCTCCTCTACGCTGTTATTTCCTGGTTAAAATTGAATTTATTAAAGATTTTACTCCAGAGAGCTTCTACAAATGCAATTCTTTTTCTTTGTTATCAGAAAGACTTGAGAATAGATACTATTGAATACTTCAATCTTTTTTGAGACTTTCTTAATCTTTTCTACTTCACTGTTAAGCAGCTAGCCTATATTTTGATTTTCTCTTTCTGCATTTAGTGAACCTTATCTTGTTTTCTTTTATATCGCTGTGCTTTTTTGATCTTATCCCTAAGGGTCTTGAGCTGTTCCTTTATATTCACATTAAAACCTATAATCTTCTTTCCACTTTTTGTTTGATTCTTTTTGAATTTTCAGGTCACCGGAGAAATTCTGATGTCTCTACAATAGTTTCTTACTATTCTGCCATTCCTTGCTTCGCTTGCAAATAACCTACCACTATGCATTAAATACCTTTTCTTTCAGTAACTTCCAGCAGTGCTGCACTCCCGTGCCCTTTAACTTTTTTCTCTTCCCAGTAGGCTGTCTCCACATCCTGTGGTATTTTTGTACTTCAGGAAAAGGTGTAGTTTGCCTTCCCCCTCAGCCATCACTTTCCTACTCTTTTACCTTCACACTTCATTACTTCTCACAGCTTTTCTGTAATCTTTCACAGTTTCATTTTCTGATTGTACCTTTTGTTTACATGTTCTATCATTTTAGTTAGCTGAAACATGATCTGAAAAGGATCATCCTTTAATCTGTAAAACAAAAACTGCCTGAAAAGTATTCCATGCACTTACTATGTCAACCTACTTAGCCCTTTAGGTGTCTCTGAACAATTACAATCTCCTTTTGCTACAAGGTTTTAATTAAAAAAAAAAAAAAAAGTTTACCATTTCATCTTCTAGCTTGTGTGAAATATGTGAATTCTTCCTGCATTTATGCTCCTTTTGTAAAATAAAATAATCTAGAAAAATTCTCTCTTTTCCATTAACTTGTGAAAAGTACACCTTTAATACATGGTACACCTTTCTCTCTTATTCTTACACCTGTCATTCCTAAGGAGATTGCATATATATATCAGTAATGAACTTCTGTGGTTTAGTTCCACTCATTATGTTTTGGCTGTGTTTAAACAAATAATTCTGTCTAAACACTCCCATATTGGGGGTAACTGCATAATAATATCCCAAAAGCTGATCTCTTACGTGATCCACTCATGACTGTGATCCACCTCTGCCTAAATTTAGACAGAAAATGGGCTTTTGTGTTTGATTTTCCCCCCTCTCTCTTCACTTCTGAGATTTTATCACAGATCTAGTCTATTTTGAAATCTCCTCCCCTGTGTGCACTTGAAGATGTCCTTCCTCTTCTTTCCACAGCCCTTAAAACATTTTTGCTGCCTCCTTTGTGTAATGCCGTGCCAGACATCATGATACCTTTTTACTCTCATTAGTTGACTGAAATGTTCATCTCTAAGTGATCTGTCTCCATCTGCCTCTATGATCTTTATCACACTTGGCTGCTATCTTCCCTTCCACCACTCTGCTGTCACCTGCTTGAGGTCTCTTTTATACTGCGTAGGATTCAACATAACAGTACCAGGTGCATCTAAATAAGTGGCATGGTGAAGTAATCCAGAGGCATAGGGACACCTTGCTTGTCTTTCTGAAATAGCCTTTTTATGATGGGTACGAGCAGAAGCATCTTCCTGAAACAATGCATTGTCTGCACTTTAAGGTAGCCAAGGTCAGGACCTTCCAAAAGTCCTCTAGGTAATGATATTTTTTTTTTTTTTTGCAAATGATCTTAGGGGCCAGTACAGGCAAGAAGTGATCTAGGACTGATGTTCCTATTTTAGACTGTTCCACATGTGGACACATTTTCTTTCAAGAAGAGGTAATAATAGAAAACTAAGAATAGAATGAATCAGAACAAAATTAAAATATAACCTTGACTTTCTTGCCTCTTAGTCCTTCAGGAAATCACATGTGGATTGTGCAGATTGCTGGGTAGTTTGTACATTGATGTATTTTGAGTCCTTTTTGGGAAGCAGAAGTCATTATGTTTTTTCTGTTGCAGAGACAGGCAACTGAGTCCTACCCTAGAAGCACTGGAATTAGTAAAACCTCAGGAGACAATATACTTTTGGGATATTCTATAATTATAATGTGTATATGCCTTCCTCTCCTTTCAATATTCAGTTTCTGTTCATTGCAGAGTTTGGCCACTGGTCTTCTAGAGTCATGTACTGGGTGCAATAAAACAGATAGATGTGGGCCAATAAAAGCATAATTTTAAAATGCATAATTCTGCAGCTGTACAGTTTTCTTGGTTTCTTTCTTTTGGTTTGTTCTGTCTTTTTCACTGAATATGACACATTGATGTATTTTTTATTGCAATGAATAAGATTTTCTCTTCTTTCTAATGTGTACTGCTATTTTTGATTAGGTATAGTATTTGACAATGTTTACATTACTCTGGTCATGCGTTATTTTGACTGTTAAAGTTATGACAGCAAATTCAGTACTTTAAATCTTAATTTCATAATCCCCAGTTTTTTATAGTGTATAACCTGATCACAATACTTTTTTCCAGGCAAAAAAAAATTTCTAACATTCTAATCAAAAAACCTTTTATTTACTTTAATTAAAATAAAGCATCCCTTTAATCTTTAATTTTTTTTATGTTAACCATACCAAACTAGACATAAATTATCCTTACTTTTTTTGGAAGCTTTTGAATTTTCCAAAGGTCAGTAGGGAAGGAAAAACCAGAAAGAGGTTCAAATGAGTAGTTTAAACTTATTCAACACATATTTTAATTTTTTCTGTTACTTCCATGTTCATAATGCATTATTGCATGATAATTGGACTATTTTACATCAAAAGTAATCTTTTGAATGTATTATGGTACTGCTATTCATGATAATTTTGATGATATAATTTGACCCATACAGGAACCAACCTTTCTAAGGCATTTCAGAAATTGCCACAGATGTCTGAAAGTGAATTGTGCAGGTTAAGGTGAGCAAATATAAAAATAAGACCCTGGAAACATCCATTCAGACTGAGGCCCCACTCTGCAGTCACACACCTGAGACTCCTACAAGAGAGAGTGCTGACTGTATATTTTATTCCTAACTATCTAGTGCCATGACAGTGGCAGAGCAATCACACTGAGCAGCACCTGGGGTACAGTTTGCCTGTGTTACTTGCCCTGAGTGTTACCTGCTTACAGAGAAACCCTCAAAGTGGCGGTCTGGGTCCTAATTGCCAGTAATGCCTTAGCTCCTTGTTCTTGTTTCAACCCAGATGCAGTCAACATTACTGCAAGTGTTAGAAGTATTATAAAATCTCCACTATAATTCCTCTTAAATTAGCATCCTATTATCTTAAATTGCTTCAACTATTTTTTTTCTCTAAATCTCCTCCATTCTTTCAGTAATACCCTTTTTTTTGTAAAATTGCCTCAGTATTTCCTCACTGGTTGGATCTACTACAGTTTTTTTACTTTGTCTTTTAATAGCTTATTCAAAAGGATAGAAAAGCTCCATGAGCTCCTGGTAGAGTGCAGTAATATCAGTGTTTGTGTTCTCAGGGTTTTTCTTTCTCTGGAGAATAATGGTTGAACTAAGTCTTGTGGTGAAGAGCAAACCCACTGGGCTAATGGCAATAAACTTGAAAACAGTGAGAGGCTTGTTCACTCAGGTTCAATGTGTGAATAGCTCTGCACAGCTCTAATTAGGACCCTGGTTCTCAATAGGTAATTAAATATCAGTTTGGTTATCCAAGTGAAGGGATTAAGATGAAAACGTACCATTCACATTTATAGAATACTAAGTTCTGCATTTCTGTTGGTTGACTGGCATTGTAGTGAACTCTCAGAAATACCTTTAAATGTGCCTGTGTGAGACAGAAAATTGAAAAGTAACGCACTGCCTGCAAGAAATCTCTCATGGCAATGATGTGGCCACTGAATAAGCTAAATCTGACATTTTGTCTTTAAGGAAAATATTCCTAAGCCTCTGAAAAAATGAGCATTTTTGTCCATCAATAAAAATAAAATTTTTATTGCCATCATTTCAGATGGTAGTTTGTCTGTTTTGACACTCCTCCCTCTCTTCCTCACCCTCAATTATTTAATGGAGAGCTGAATGCATGCTGCAATATGGGATGTGCATATTGTACTTTAGGGAATGTTATTCAGATAGAAGGGAATGTTTAATTTTAGTAATTTAATCACCTAAAGCAGGAACCTTGAATTCACATATTTTATGAGGTTTTAAACCTGTGAAATACCTTTGGCTATACCCACCAATTTCTTTGAAGTTTCACTGCTTCCCAAGGCTAAACCCCAGTTCATTTTTTCCCTCTTCACATAAATACTTCAGCATTTTAAAATTCTTTAAAAATCTTTTTAGGCATTTCATTTGAATTACTACTTCCTGAAAATGCTTGTGTTGACATAGACATCTAGTTCAGACAAACATTGCAGAATGTAAGGCGAGCAAGGTCCAGAAAAAAACCTGAGGATCATTTTCAAAATTTTAGAATAATGCAGTAGCAAGTATTTATTACTATTCTCCAGAACAGGATTTCATATGTTCTATTGTTTAAGGGATACAAATCTGTTTGTACCCTATGCCAGAATAAAGCTTTAATGATTGTCCTGGTTTTGCTGTAACTTAGAAAGGACAATGGAATTTCATAGATATCAAAAAGTGATTTCTAAGGACAGAGGAAAACCTGAAACAGTTAATTGCCTCAGGCAGTACATTCTCCCAGATATGATGATGTGCCCTTACTTTTTCTCTTCCCACTTTTCTGTATGAAAAGCAAACATTTTGCTACAGAGCCTACATGTTTCTACAGAGCCTTCCCTCCATTTTCTTCCATTCCTTAAATAACATTCAGTTACAGTAAATCTCACTATTTTTTTTCCCTTCTACAGCAGTACACAGGCTAGATGAGACAGTACATAAGGTTTTTTTCCCCAAAGTTTTCAAACTCTAGACTTCATTAATTTTGAGAACAGAAAGGGTTATTGTAACTTAACTTGTTTTTTTTGTTACACTAGTATTCCCATTTCCAAGTTCTTTTAATAATTCATTGTAAAGGGTAACTGACATTGTAAAAAGTCCCCTACTGAAATCATACCTGCCTGCCTCCTAATCTCTTGCAACTTCTTTTTAAAGATTTCTGTATACATTCTACTGTAAGCTGAAATTAATTAACAAAGATTTTCAATAATGTATGTCTTCCGTAAGCATAAATCTGTGTAAGTATCGAGAATAGATTTTTCCTTATATGATTAAAAAGTAATGAAGTATGTGATTTTATTTGTATTCTGTAGGAGAGAAATTATGCTACCCTCTTTAGTAAGCTGAGCACATCAAACTTCTAGATCAAGTGTTTTATTTCTACAATTTCTAATTCCTACAAGTTACTAATAAACCATAGTTACCAATTATTTCATTATTTTGTGACATATACTTTGTTAAAATGATTATTTCATCAATCACATGCCACATAATTAATCAAATGTAATTGACAAAATTAATTCACATTTAATTAATTTGAAACAGAAGGTACTACTTGAAGAATGATCTTTTAATATAGGCTGCAATGGGATCTTTTGTTTTTGACTGTAATTTGGTACTCTGTGGTACTATTCATATCTGAATTCTTCAGGTGAATATCAACAGCTGAGATAATGTGATGAAGCCATCCTCAATATCCAACAGAAAGAAACCCTGCCTGTGTTGTCTGAACAACATTTTGAAATATGGATAATGCTGTCTAAATCTGAGTAATCTGCAGACACCTTTGGCACATTTAGTTTTAATATCAAGCTAGACCTTTAATGTAAACATTAGGAAAGGTGATTAAAGGCTCATCACCAAGAACACAGAAGAGCACAGAGGTGCAACAGCTGGTAGGGAAACCCTGATTACACAGTCCCTGCCTCAACTCCTCCTCCCAGGGCTGTTCCAGGGGAGCCTCAATCCCAAGGCCTAGGGTGATAACCATGAAGAGGAACCATCAGGAAACCTCTCTGGTTCATCTTTTGGACTGAGAGGGCTGGCAGTCTTTGGACAGAGGTTTGGCACTAACTATGGGATGCAGGAAAAAAACATCTTGGGATTGTAGAAGATTTCTTATAGAGTGTTTGGGGGGAGCATGAAAAGTGGGAAAAGCTAAAAAGGATTAAGATGATTTGAGAAGGAAATGGAAGGGAAAAAGAAAGGGAAAAAGATGATAAAAGGGGTTGATTGCATGTAAGCAGATTGTCAGTCGATACACCCCTGTGGCTGTGTTCTGCACTGGTCCCTCCAGACTGTTATGTCTTCTCATTTAATGCCATTTTTAGCTGACTTTCTGGTAATAGGACTCCATTCTGTGTGTGTATGGATGTCCAGGTGCCAGCAATGGGAGGGGGCCATTGGTCACAGGGCCCAGGGTGCCAGCACCTTGGGCCTCCAGAGTTCATGCATGTTGTATGGGTAGGCACACCAGGGTGTGATCACAGCCTGCATCCACCTAGAGTAACTAGCAAATGGGGCAAGAGATTTTGGAGTCAAGTACTGCAGCTACCATAGGTCTAGGCCAGAAGGTGGAGAGATCCAAGGGTCTTGAGGGCACTACTGGTGGAACAAGGAGGTTCAGACCAGCAACTGGAGAGCCCATGGTCGTTGGGGGACGACTGCTGGTAAGGTTATGAATCTGAACCAGCAACCAGATTCATTCTCTCTGTGCAAGGCAGCTGAGGGACTGGAGGACCCAAGGGCCAGCTGTGTAATCTGTTGGGTGTCTGTGAGAGACTGGAGGAGATGACTGTCTACAAACATTTCATGTGTGTGTGGGGGAAGAGCCAGGTTGCATCTTGCCTCTGGTGAGGCAATGCACTGCCTTAAATACCCCACCCCTCCCTGGGGCCTGTATCCCTGCCCCTCAGGGGCCCCCAATCCCTGGCACACCAGTGGCCATGCTCCACACCTGCCCCTGGAGCCCCTAACTCACATCCTGAGAGGTTAGATGACTGAAAGTCCCCCCTGGGGGAAGGGCCCAAGAAGGCCAAAGGGTACTTCAGCCAAAGCATGAGGTGGGTATGTGTCTTGAATCTTCTTAGAATTTATATCAGCTGAAACACTGATGGAACCAGGAGTGGTAGGTATATTTGTTCTTTTCTATATCTCTCTCTCCTTCTTCTAATTCCATCTTCTCAAAGTTTGAGTGACTTAACTTGAATAACTTAAAATTAGATGGATTGGATTATGCTTAAGATGAATGGACATTTGTGAAATGATTTATGCTGACTGAATGTTGCTTCTAACTTTTGCCAAAGTTCCCTGATTTTATGAAGTTTGCCAGTAAAGTTTCTGTTGTTTTCTTTTGAGGAGTATCTTTTTTGTATTTCTCCCTTGCCTCTGACTCAGGATACATTAACAAAAAGTAAGTTCATTTAAGAGACTCCTCGAGTGAGTTCTGGGCCTTACAGTGTCCAAGACCAGATGCTGGATAGGTCCATAATGTATGTACCTGTGTATGTAGGTCTGAGTACCAGCATCTGGAGTGGGGCTGCCTTCTCTGGGGCTCACATGTCCAGGTACCAACTGGGAAGACTGGGGGTCCAGGGTAGGTTATGTGTCAAAGCTTAGCTACCTGATGGACTCATACTCTAATGGGCTTTCGTCCTGATAAGCCAGAAAAAGTAACAGGATGAGGTTGTTAGTGCTGCTTTTGCTAGTGCTGACTGTGTGTTTCTGGGATCTTCTGTGCAGCTGGTTGTGCTTGTGCATACATTTTTTTACTGTTAGATTCGATAGTCTCACTGTTCTTTTCCAGCCTAAATGATTCTATGTGTGTGTGTCTACTAGGAATTCAGTCTTGCTACTTACTGGACCTGTGGAGATGGGGTGTGGCAGCCTGGCCTCCATTGGGCTACTGGATTTGGCAATTCCAAACAAATAAGATTCCTTTTTGAGGGAAAGCTCTTCTTCATCCTTCTGCTTATCACCTTTCATAATTCCATATTCCTAGTCTTGTGGCTTTTGTGCCAGCTATCTTCTTCAGCTAAATAGTCTTCTGTAGTTCTTTGCAGAAGTCCAGAGGGAATAGCTTTGCAATGAAGCACTTAAACCAAGTCCTAGGTTGATAAGGGAAAGTTGTTGTACTTGGTCTACTAAATAAGACTATGACCTTCATGTCGCCTATTTCATATTTTAGAATGAATGTTTCTCTTTGCAGTAACTCTGTCCTGAGCCCCAAGCAGTTCAATTGATGCCTTTGAAAGAAAGGCCAAATCTAAAGGCTCAAAGAGCAAAGTATGCAATTTATGTATGTTGTCTATTTCTAATGTACACTAGTTACCCAAGAATCATTGAGTAGTTGTTTTGGGAGTTAACTAGATTACTAAATAAGTATAAGTGTTACATAACTGTGCTGTATTCTTACATGGAAGACAAACCTGAATAAAATATGGATTTCTTAAAACAATAAAAGGATAGAAGTGGGGGGTGGGGGAGAAGATGGGGCAGGTTAATTTAGTTGTATCCTATTAAATATTGGAAACAAAGAGCAAGAAACATCACTTAGTTGTTTCTTCTGTTCCTGTTTAAGACTAATAACACAAAGGACACATTCCCCTCCTCATAACATTATTTGAAGTAAGTGACACTAAATAAGACAAATGCAGGCTCTGTATCTCAGCAGGCAGTAATTGAACCCTTACAGATTAGAAGTGCTCTTATGCCCATTTGCTCTGGGCACAACTCCATTTCAGAATTCATTTTTTTCCCAATTAAAAAAACCCAACTTGCATTACAAGCTACCCATGTAATTTGAAATTACATGTGATGGATGCTAAGTGGAATCTGATTAAATATGAAGAATATGAGTTCAGCTGAGGAGTAGTAATAGTGGAGAGACTAAACCTGGAGTGGAAATCTGTTGTAATGGGGAATACTTACAACAAGTATAAGACAGCGATGAACTTGGAAGGAAAGATGAAGCGATATTTCTTTAGATGTTCAGAGATGTTTTATTCCTCCAGATGCATGGCTGGAGTTCCCAGGCTGACCCCAGTCATGGGACCCTGCTCTCTTCCCAGACCCGGGCACCCCAAACCAACCCGGAACAAGTGTGGAACACACGTGACATGGGAGCAGGGACAGGGACAGACCCGTACCCTGCAGGGTCCCTCCCCCGGGGACCCCAGGGGAGAGGAACCTCCACAGAAATCCATAAGGCATAAAAACCATGTTGTGCACCTGAATCTGATTCCATAAATGAGCTAAAAATTGACCAAGAGATTCTTTCAGACATGTGAATATATCTGAATAAAATATTTACAATGCTTGTCTATACCTCCCTATCTCTGCCCACTTCAGCATAGCTTGAATTTTCTCTACCTCCTCTTTCTGACAGTATTTACCTGCTTCTCTTTTTCTTCATTACAACTTTCCTATTTTATCCTTTTCAGTCTTCTGTAAATGTGAACTGTAAATATGAATTGTTATTGGTAATATTGTCTCTGTAATTCTTCTGAAGAAAAAGAAAACTAATATCTAAGAGTTGTTGCATTCTTATATACAGATATTGCTGATCCATGAGAAGGCTAAACAAATACAACTTTATTACTGATTTGCACAAAGGTTTGAGTGTAGTAACAATCAAGTTTTGTTATTAGCACATTCAGAACATTTTGCACTCAAACAGTTGTTTTTAATTATTTTTATATTAAAAGTCAACCAAGAAAACAATCTGTGTCAATGTAAACTGGTGCAGAACAAAGGAAATTTTTACTATGATTACAGAGTAAGTCACTTTCTAAGATCTTTTGCCATCTTTATGGACTGGATTTTTTTTCCTTGTCATCTCTGAGAGCCAAAGAATGCAAATTTCTATTTTATGTGACCTGCTGAGAAGATCTGAGCCAACTGCTTTATTTGCTGTTTTCCAGTAGGGAAATATCAACCCTAATTTGTCAGATTTTGGATAGAATAGCTGAGCATTTGATTATGTATATAATATCCTGGATCTAATGAGACTCATTCAGTGCTTTAGAGTGCAATTATTCACTCCTTGATTGGCATATAACTGTCTTGAGTTGAAAATCTGAAGCATCATTACTCGATTTCCCAAATGATGCACTTAAATGTCTCTGCTGTGCATATTCCATGCGACATAGATAATTTCTATATGTGCCAATGACTGTTTTGGCTACCCTTATCCAAACAATATAGGCTACCTCTAGGCTCCTATGATGTGAAACAGCTTTATCCCTAGTAAGAAGCACAAGCAGAATTATTCCTTTTCTACTTCTCCACGCAGACTGGCTTTCACTGTATTAGATACAACTTCCTTTTTTTTTTCTTTTCCTTTTGTTTTTGGTTTTTTTTTTTTTTCCCAAGATAGACTAGGATGTAGACTCTTTGCCTCTGAAAAGAACTCCACAAAATCTAGATTTGCCTCCTGGGGAAAAACCAATCAAGCCCTCCCTGCTAGGCTGAAATGAATGCCAGAGCACAACTTCCCGTTGCACAAGTGCCATGACAAAGGTATAGAATTGGCCAGATAGCTTTCATTCAAAAACTGTCATTAGGAGAGACAGAATGACCACTTCTGCTCATAGTTCAACACTGTACAGCTAGCTTGCATTTTTTTCACTTTTAATTGATAAGGAAGAACTTATGGAATGATCAAGTTAGTTGGAGAAACTGAGTTAAAGGTTTCATGTGCATTGTCAAAAAAACTCTTCTATCAGCATTCAAAGATGCCTTTTACCTGAAAGTTTATGTATGCCATGAGTTTCTAAACTGGTATTCCTCAAGCACATCAGTGGGTCAGGTGAGACAAAAGCAAGGCATCAGGTCAGCTAGAAAAGTGAGTGAACTCATTTTGTCCACTGTAATGAATCTGTGTGAGACACTGTTCATCAGGATCACAGAGCTATGCTGCAGGAGGCATTGACATCATTAATATGAAAAAACCCTACACTAAAATAGTGTCATTCTTGCTACTTCTGTGTTGATCAGAAATCCTTTCCAGAAAGATCTGGGCTCTGTTGTTTATCCCTGGTAGTCAGCAGCCAGAGAAGGACTTATGTTTTCCAGAGGCAATTCTCTTAGGAAGTAGGAAACAATCCCTATAAAGTGAAGTCATGCCATGAAAAGATGGTGTGGTCCTAATTCAAAGGACAGAATAGAAAAATCCTGTTAGTAGCCCACAGGAAATCTGACAGGCTGAAGGGTGGTTTTGTTTTGATCTTAATATTCTCAAGACTAAAACATACAATGTTTTTACCAGTGACTAAAATTGCAGTCTAAATTCCTGATAGGTCTACAGAATTTTTGTTCTTTTGCCTAGTGATCTTCAGTATCTTGCCATCTTTCACCATCTTCTCCATGGATTTGAAAAATTCCACTCAGATTGTAGCAATGCTGCCCATCCCCTTCTCTTGATAGCGTGCTCAGCGTTATTGCCCTTGAATCATTTTGCTGGGGAATAAAGCAGCATCATCTGTCTTGACATGAAGGACACCTCATAGATACTGTGGACCTTCCTTAAAAATAGTTTCCAGCCTCAGATTCACATGAAATATCCTTGCTGCTGGAGGATAAATCACACTTTTGTTCTTTGGATCAGTGTAATGGCCAGCTCGATGTCTCTGCCTGATAAAAATTGAATTGCTTTTGGTGTTGTTAAGGTTATATTCCCTGCAGCTTTTCCTCTTTCTCCCTATAGACATTTTCATCATTCATTTTGTTTCCAGCCATCTCTACTTTCTAATTGCAGATCAGATGCTCTGGTCTCAGCATGTCCTTTTTTCTTTGTTTTCTCAGGGTTCTGAGGGCACCACCAGTCCTCAGTAGTCCTGACTAGCCTTGCTGGGGCCATAGAAAGCCTATGGCCCCATATCCCATTTCAGCCCATCCTGGGGCCTTCAGTCCCTGTCCCAGAGATGCCATGGGAGTGCAAGTCCCCATCTCTGTCTCTCTGTGACATGAAAAAACCTTTGTAGTGCACTGTGCTTGTGTCCTGGTTGGCCACTTTCAATGTACACTGTGCCTTGTCTTCAGCCTTGCCTATTTTCCTTCCCAGTTTGTTCCTGACCTGGCTTCCTGGGTGGATTCTGACTACATTTAGCAAACATAATTAAAAGAGGTGACCAAAACCAAAGCAGAATTAAATATTTTTTTTTTCCAGCAAGAGCTGTGAGGAGGTAATTTTCACTGCTTTTTTACTAAGTGTTTATAAGAATGTTTATGCTTTCATGATGATCTTTTCTTTTTCCTTTTTTTGCTGACTGTACTTGTTCTTGAACCATTAGTTTTATACCTGTATTGGTTTGTCT